>PVJH01025117.1:0-32076 GCA_004026705.1 Nesogale talazaci
GTTTCAAACTGCCAACCTTGTGCTTAGCAACCCAAGTAGTAACCAGTGAGCCACCCCAGTTCCGTCAAGATGACAGCCCAGGGAACCATACTATGAGTGAAGGGAGAAGGTGGGGAGAGAAGTGGGAAAAAAACCGGGAATCAAGAGCAATGACTGACATAACGGCCCTCACCCCCACCCAGGGTGGGGGGAGACTTCGGACAGTGTAAGATATGAAGATAATAATTTACAATTTGTCAAGGCATCACAAGGGTGGGAGGATGGGGAAGGAAGGGAGACAAGAGGAGCTGATCCCAAAGGCTCAAATAGAAAGAAAATGTTTTGAAAAGGATGATGGCAACCTATGTACAAATGTGCTTAAACCAATGGATGTATGGATTGTCAGAGGAGTTGTAAGAGCCCCCAATAAAATTATTTTTAAAATAGACGACAGCCCAGGAACCTCCACAGAGCAGCTAGATTCTGTCTTCAGGACCTCTGTGAGTCAGAATGGAATCAATGGCAAATTTTTTTTTTTTGGCAATTTTTTTTTTTTTTTGGCATCACTGCCCTGGTGATGGGAGTAGGAGGCCCAGCCTTTGCTCCTGGGAGCCAGAATTGAACCTCCATCCCAGTGGCTGCAGTCCTGCGCACAACCACTACGCCAGCGGGGCTCAGCTTTTTTTGGCAATCTTAATCTTTATGGAAGCGACAACCCCCTCTTTCTCCCCTGGATTCCGGCCTAACAGTTCGTAGCGGAGAACTGTAACTAGAGGACCAGGGTTCCTTTCATCCCACCGACTCTAGCCTTATAGGCTGGAGCACACTGCACTGCAAAGGTGCCCAGGCCCGCAGGGCAGCCCCAGAAGACCAGCACTGATGGCACCCGGCAACATCAACAAACATACCCTTCTCTCCTAACTGCCCTGAAGTCGGGTCTTTTTAGGAATAAAACCAGAGAGCATGGTCACGACGTGAGGTCGCCTTCATGCTCTAACCCCACTGTGTAAACTTCGGACAGTGGGAGGGTGCACAGGGCGAGGGAGGAGAGGCCCTGGAAGGAGTCTGCGGTCTGTTAGAATGCATGAAAAACACCGTCTCCCCCCACACCAAGGCCACGCCCATCAAGCGGATTCCATCAAGTTCGTCACCGTCCAGTTCAGCCAGCCTCCGGCGGGAGGCGCTACTGGCAGAGTGGTTAGGAGGCGGGCTACTGAGTGCACGCTCAGCATTTTGAAAGCGCCAGCTGCCCCTCCTGGGGAGAAAGGTGAGGTCTTCCAGTCCTGTGAAGAGTGACAGTCTCGGAAACCCACAAGGGCAGTTCTACCCCGAGGGGATACGGTGGCTATGAGCGATTTGGATTTGGGGTGAGTTGGATTTGGGGAATTTGGGTATGATTTATAGCAGTGGTTCTCAACCTTCCTGACACCTCGGCCCTTCAATGCAGTTCCTCCTGTGGTGATAACTACCCTCCCACCATAAAATGATTTTCGCTGCCACTTCATCACTGTCATTTAGCTACCATTATGAATCGGGCAACCCCTGTGAAAGGGTTGTTTGCTCCCCAAGGGGGTCATCGCCCCCCACTATAGGGTTTTCAAGAATTTTAAATCTTTACTGAAGCAGAGACCCTCACCTTTCTCACTTGCAGATAACAGCCCAAATGCCTAAGCCAACCCAACCCAACCCACAATGCTAAGTGATAAAAGGTCAAAGCACACATCTACAATCAGTTGGTTCAACAATCCATATGTTCTGGCCCCGCCCTGCTCTGGTAACCACAAGGAACCACGGACAGTCAGTCCCACCTTCAGGTCTGAAGTCACTGCATGGCATTAGAAAATGCAGGGTCATTCAGAAGGGTGAGCCCATCCAAGAGTTCTAGATAGCCATCTCTTGAGCTCCCCCTCCCTGAAAACACTCCGAGGCTAACAACACAGTTGACTGACTGAGGTTTGCTTGGAGGTTTTAGTTAACACTGCTGTGGTTAGCTAAAGGGGGGTCTGTGGCTAGTAGTTGACTCACAGAGCCAACTGCAAGGTCGGGGTCTGAAAACAACAGCTGCCGCTCAGAAGAAAAATGAGGCTTTCTAGCCCCTTAAAGACGAACAGCCTTGGAGACTCAGGGGTGCAGTTCTAACCTGACCTCCAGGCCGCTGTAGGTCAGAAGGGACTTGACAGTGACCAAAATGGTCAAATCTTACATTAAACCTGGCAAAGAACAGATCCAATCCAGAAATTTCCCTCCACTAGGTCACGGGAGGCGTGTAAACAAGATCACCCCAAGGCTGCAGTCTTTCCTTTTTTCTGAAATATACATAGATAATGCCAAGACTTCCTTCCATGCCTCTGAGCTTTAAACCAAAAGCTGGTTTAAGTCTCCATCTGTTTGACCTGTAGGAGCAGGTCAATTAGTCAGCATCTCATTCCCGAGTATCAGAGTATTCTCTGAGTATCTGATAACTGAAATTAGCAGGAAAAAGCACAGCAAATCAAATTGCTAATTAGGCAGCATGCATATGACATTAACCTCACTTAGGCCGGGAAAATAAGTCTGCTAACAGCCTTAATTTTAGCTCAGCATTCTACCCAGGAAGAGAAAGGATACATTAGCCTAAACTTCCTCCGAATGTCTAGAGACCTAATCCATCCAGGCAGCTCAAGAAGTAATTCCTCACAAATTCAATGTATGAAGTGATCTTACTTGAGCTACTTGAACTTGATGGAGCATTTGTCTGAGATAAAAAAAAAAGCTATTCAACACTGGAAGGAGGGGCTGCTACAGAAATAGAAGTCAAATTTTTAAAAAAACACAAACCCATGCGATTAGCAACCAACTTGACTTCAGCCACTATCTGCCACTTGAGACCCAGCAGATAGAGAAATTGTAAAAGAAAGAGCCAGGTCAAGTTCAGCCCCCATTTGCTGATCTCCAATCAGAATGGGAGAGGCACCATACTTCTTTCCACAAATAAGTATTGCAAGCCTACTGTGCAAGGTCACAGGTGAGGGACACTTGTTGTGATACAAATCCAGTGGTCCCGCCCGTGTGGCGCACAGACAGCAGCCCCCGGGGACTCTGAGCCGAGAATTCACGTCACAGAACCCATAAAGGTGCATGTGCAGGGAAGAAGGGTCCTAGGTCATTTGGGACAAGAAGGGGCAGATGGGACGATTCAGAGGTCAGCAGCTTGAAGGTACAAGTGACCTGCTGAGTCATTCTTAATCAGATGAGACCATTTGAATAAACCTGAGTCATAAATTTTAGGGGTTGAAATGAACAACTGCACATTTTCCAAGGATACATGGGAGCATATTGATTTCGCTCCAAATTGATAACTGGGCAGTATGCCAACCAGTTCTGTGATACTCTGCGAGCCATTTAAATAATTGTCTAGAGGAGGTAGTCTGGCTCTTTCAGGGTGGCGGTGACAGGAACTCAAGCGAAGGGAACAGAGAACAAAAGAATCCAGGCCTGCTGGATCGAGGTGTAAGGGCCCCACGCCATTGTAGTGTGAATCGTCCCTAAGACCTGGGTGGGGAGCAAAATCCAAGGGAAATAACGCTTGCCCTCTTGCCAGCTTGAAGATGGAACCTTACAATGACTTTCTTCGCTGGGGTTGCAAGGTAGCCATTTTGATATTGACATCAAAAAGGGCAGCCCTGGCCTGGAGATAAAGCTCAAAGGGCAGGAAGCGATGGGAAATCAGGGCCACCGGAAATGGTGAGCACCGACAGGAAGTGGGAAGAGGGACGACACTTTGTGGGGCTACAATCAATGGGAAGCAACAAAATGTGTCGGAACTGCTGAGTGGAAAAATCAATGGGCTCTCTAAACTTTTCCCGAAATCACAAAAAGGAAGTAAACAGTATACCTCAAACGTGATGCATGCCGATGCCTTGGGCCAGTAGCATGGGCATCATTACCTCACAACTCCAGGGCCCAGGAGCTGGCAAGTCGAGATAACAGGGAGGTTGTTAGAAGAACACCCTGGGGGCAGCTGAAGGGGTCACAGTAATGAAGTCATTGTTCAGTGATACGTACCCAGATGTCAGGGTTATCTGCCACCCCAACACACACACCTCCTGAGATAACCCTTAACTTTCTAGCCTCCAATCCAACAAGAGGATTTTTAAAACAGCAAGCATGGTCACCCACACGCATCTTCCTATCAAGATGTCACCAAAGGGGCGGGTGACGCGCTGGTTCATACACACGCGGCCTGGGACCCAGATTCAAAATACAATCATCACGGGCAAGTCGCACTCGGGGCGACATGCAGTGACTCAGGACCAGGTGGCTCGAGGGCCTTGGGGATTGAAGTCGGTCAGGAGGCTCTGAGGCTCAGCTCCACCTCCACAGTAAGGAGTCCTGGGAAGGCGAGCTTCTGCCTCCGACCACCTCCTTTGAGAACTTCTAGCAACTACTCCACTATTTGTTGGACCGACCGGGTCCAAAGGCAACCGGCTCCACCGATGGGGGGGACGCTGACGTGTTTGCGAAACCTGTCATGCCTTTTAGGACGGGCGGCGTCGGCCCGGGTTTTCCTAGGCGGCCGCCCCGCGCGCGGTCTGCACCAGGCAGGCAGGGAGCCGCTGCCGCAGGAGGGCTGGGTACCAACCTGGCCGCTCGGGCGCGGCTGGCATCAGAGGCGGGGCGCGGCCCCAGTCCACCGCGCGCTTGCTACACGCGGAGAAAGGGGGGGGGGGAGCTACACTGATTTCCCCCCCTCCCCACGTTGGTCTCGGGCTGGGTCGCTCCCACCGGAAGAGTGTGCAGACCCGCTGGGCGGTGTGCAAGGCGGATCCCATGACTACGGATGGCGCAGCCACCTCCCCGGAGACCCGCGACAAAGATCGAGCCCCCCAGACGCGCGCGCCGCCGCCGCTCCGGTCCCGCCCCGCGCCCCAGAGAAACCTCGAGAGGGGCCCGGGGGCCCGACTTGGCCGCGGGGCCGGTCGGGCCGGGAAGTTGGGGCGGGCGGGGACCCCGGAACGCCCGGCTCCGGCCCCGGGCAGGTGGCGCGCGCCGGTACCTTTGTGGCCGGGTCGGCGTCGGGCTCCCCGGGCGCGCCGGGCGCCTCCTCCGCCGACGAGCCGCCGACGCTGGGCTCGGGCTGGGCCAGGGGCGCGCTCCCCGCCTCCGGCTGCTCGGGGCTGCGCTGCTCGCTGGAGCTGCCGGCGCCCATGGCTTCCCCGGCGCTTCTCCGGCGGCCGCCGCCGGGCTCTGCCCCTCGGACTCGAAGCCGACTGCACCCGGCGAGGTCCCGCGCGCGCCTGGCTCTGCCGCCGGCCTCCTCCCAGACGCCGCCACCGGGAATGGAGGAGTCGCGCTCCCGGCAAACTCCTTAAAGAAAAAAAAAAAAAAAAAGAGCCACCTCGTTGCCTCCTCCCCGCCCCTTGTTTTTCCCTCGCCTCATCACATGAGCGCAGCCCCAGACACGCCTTGCAGCAACCTCTCTCCCCCCCCCACCCCCCCGCCGCCGGCGACACGCGCCAGCCGGGGTCCCGCGCCAGCCCACGCGGACCCTCCCGGCGCCCCTCGCTCAGAAAAGGGGTCCGGGGGGTGGGGTGGGGGGCGACGCGCGAAAGCGGGGGCGGGGGCGGGGGTGGGTGCAGGGCCGAGGACCCGCAGAAGGTCCCGCGGGCACATGGATTGGCTGGGGTTTATGAAGTGATTGATCACCCCAGGCCGGCGCTCCTGCTGCAGCGGACTCTCGGGCGCTCCCACGCGAACCCCAATCCCCAATGTTTTCCTTCCCATCCTATTTGGCGCCGAACCTGCGTCTCGGCTTCCCAGGTCGCGGGAAAGAGGCCGGCACCCCCAGGGCTGCCCCCACCCCCATGGGCCCGCACTCTGCGCGCTGAGGTTAGCGCAGGAGGACCACGGAGGAGGGGAGCCCGGCGGGCCGGCGCTCCGGATCGCGTGATGTCAGCCCGAGCGAGCCCTCCACCAGGCCGGCCACCCGCTGTCCCTGGGGAGCTGGGGAAAGGAGGCTGTTCCCGGAACTGTGCCTATTTGAGCGCCGGGCGCTGGGGGTTACCATCCTGGCCACTCAGGTCTCCAGTGATGCTGAAAATGATTCACAGGGCCCTGGTTTCCCATCAGTATTTATCAGCGGATGGAAGCTTCCAGGTCTACCGGTCTAAGTGGCGTGCCTCGATCCCCTTCATGAATATGGTTATTTATTATGTGGACATGCTAACAGGCCATTCAAATTTGAACTCAATGACAGCTCTACCGGGATTGTTTGGCCCACACACTTCAAGATCGTTGAGGCAGAGGACATGGCAAGAAGTGCCTTGTGCCTAGTGTCTTGGAACTCAGGGCCACCCTACACCCAACAGAATAAAACACTCCCCCTTCCTGGCCATAGCAGCAGCCACTGTGTCACTCCACCTCCTTGGGGGTCTCTCTCTTGTTGAAGGACCCACACCACCTTTGTCCACCCTGGCTATGCTTCCAACAGATTTATTGGCTCTCTGGCAGCCTCTGGTAACTTCCATATATTTCACCAGCACTCTGATTCAAATGCACCAATTCTTTGCCGGTCGCGATTCATTGTCCGGCGGTCCCATGCACCTGCATAGATTGAAAATGCTGGGGCTTAAGTCAAGCACACCTTAGTGCACACAAATTGTTGGAATTGCTCATTAAAAATGAAGAACATTGGGATACGGGTGGTGATGTCCAATAAGCTGGTTCAAACCCACCAGCCAATCCTTGGGAGAAAGATGAGACTGTCTGCTCCTGTAAAGGTTTTTTTAAAGGTTAAATTATTTATTTTAATGTGAACTGAGTGTGAAAGTGTTTACATTTTCAGCCATCACCTCCACATTCAATACTTTAAACCACCAATCAAGCCACTATACAGATTTAGAGCCTCAGACACTCTGTATAATGCTGCCATGACTTGGAATCAATTCTAGGGCAGTGGGTAGTGGTTTAGGTCTGGAGTTACAGACATTAGAAACAAGATGGCACAGTGGTTACACATTGGGCTGCTTACCTTCAGGTCAGAAGTTCAAAACCACCAGCTGCTCCAAGGAAAGAGGAAGAGGCTTTCAACTCTGCTCAACAGTTAGAGAATTGGAGACTCACAGGGGCAGTTCTACCCAGTAAGGCAACTCTGAATCGGAATGTATTCTAAGGCAGTAAGATACAAGATAAATAAAAAAACTCATTTCAGACTGAGTGTGACTAGAGAAAAGTAAACAATATTTTTTTTAAAAAAGACAAATTCACTGCCATTGAGTTCATGCCGACACAAAGCATCTGCAGGGCCTGGTAGAACTGCTCCCATCAGTTTCCAAGGCTGTCACTCTTTACAAGAGCAGCCCCGTCTTTCTCCCAAGCAATATTTAAACACTGGAATATTGTGTGCCTAATTAATTGCCTGAATTATAACAGCATTTTGGGACGCATAGAGGCATTACCTAAGATAAGTTTTCTGACTTTATTCTTATGATCTGAAGAAGTTCACAAAGCCTAGCTTCTTAGAAACATCCCTTAAGAAGCAGCACCTTGGGGGAGAAGCGGGGGTGGTGGGTGGTGGAAGGTAATGAGTGAATACCAAGGGCTCAAGTAGAAAGAAAATGTTTTGGTGGCAGAGTGGTTGTGCGCGGGCCTGCAGCCCACTAGGATGGAGGTTCAATTCCAGCAGCAGCTCCACAGGAGCAAGGCTGGGCCTCCTACTCCCATCACCAGAGGGCAGTGATGCAAAAAAAAAAAAAAAAAAGAAAGAAAATGTTTTGAAAATGATGATGGCAACACATGTACAAATGTGCTGGACACAATGGATGGATGGATGGATGGGTTGTGATAAGAGCAGTAAGAGCCCCCAATCAAATGATCTCAAAGAAGAGCAGCGTATTTGCAAAATGCTTCCTTTTAGAGGTCTATTAGCATTTCACCTATTTTAAGTTAAATTTTGATGACTTCGGAGACATGAGAGGACGTGTTCTGTACCGGGCACTGTTCAAAGCATTTTGCATTCATTACCTCATTCGGTCATTACAGCCACCCTTGGAAGCCCACAGAGAGCCCCAGTGGCACAATGGTTAAGCACTCGCTCAGTGGCTCTCTCTTGCCCACCACTTCAGGAGAGAGAAATGTGACAGTCTGCTTGCAAACGTTCTACAGGTTGTGATAGGTGGGAATTGACTGGCTAGTAACAGGCTTAGTGTTTGTTTAACACAGACCTTCTTTGCATTTTGCCAGCAGTAAGATTCCTGGGTGGCACTGTGGGTTAAACTCGAAAGGTCTGGCCGTCTGCAAGGCCACAGCCTTGAACGGTCTAAGAAGCAGCTCTTCTCTACCTGCAAGGGGTCGCCCCCAGTTGGGAGTAACTCAGACACCTGACTTGCTTGATGGATGTGTTGCTAGTGTTATAATTTTTGCGAGAAAAAAAGGGGGGGGTAGGGTTGGAACCTCAGAAGGAAGTTGTGTGCTCAGAGCATCACAGCTGTCAGACAGCAGAGCAGGGTCTATTCCAAGCCGACCCTTAGCTATGGTGCTGCACTTGGAAGCCTTCAGATGCGCTCTCCGTCCTCAGGGATGCACTTGAGTGGGAGTGTAGGATGGCAGGAAGGAAAAAATGCTGCCAAAGTCAATTTGAAGATAATGTACGTCAGGCGCATTTGAAAATGTATCGGTAAGTAGCACGCCACTATCGCAATGTCTCTCTTCTGTGAGATAACATTTATGCCGTTCGTGGGAAATTCATAAGAAGCCTTTGTATAGCTGCTAGCCATAAAACGTTCAGAAAGGAGGACAAGGCCACGAAAGTTTCCAAGCTCCCGCTTGTACAACCCACTCGCGGAACAAGATGTTCCTGGCTGCAGCCTGCGCAGATTAGAAAGTAGCTGTTTGCTTGATGACATGTTTCAAGGCCATGAAGACGCCCATCTTCCTGCTTTCATGAGAGCAAAAGGTAATTATAAGAAACGTGTACATTCTAATACATCCTGTGCCACCTACAGCAGCTTCATGATTAAGGGACGATGGAGAACAACAGGCTTTTCCAGCGATTCTCACAAGCAGACATGACGACCTTCGGTTGCTGCAGTAACTCAGGAGTTATGCTTGCTGTTTTTGTGAAAAACAAAACCCAAAGTCATGACTGTGTTATTTAGGAAGGAGTCCTGCTAACCCTAAGATCAGTTCAAAGCCACCAGCTCACTTCAGGTGAGAAAGCTCAACCCCTGTAAAGGGTTACAGTCTCAAACGCCCACACCGGCAGTTCGACCCTGCCCACTCGAGTCATGGTGAGTCGGCATCCACTCAATGAATTTGTTTACATTTGACATTATTGATCATCTGTAACAATGAAATGCCCAGTCTTCTGGATCCAAAGTTCACTCACTCATTCCTTATTCCAACACATTCCGTCAAAATTCATGGTGGCCTTAGAGTCATGGATTAAAGTTGCCCATAACCTGTGTAGAACAGATGGCTAAAACTATCTTCCATAGTGTTGCTGGATGGATTTGATCCACCCATCTTTAAGTCTCGGAAAGAAGCACAAATTGCCGAGCCTTCCACGGGTTTCACAGCACCTTTACGCAGTGCCCAGCATAGGGGTAGGGTGACCATCCACGCTGCTGTTGCTACTGCAGTACAATCGGCTTCACGCACCAGGCAATGAAACACTGCCTGGTCCGACACCAGCCTCGGGGTCCGTTGTGATGCAGACTGCTTCCTTCCATGAGGTTTCTGTGAGCTGGTTTTCAGGGATAGATCACCAGGCCTTTCTTCCTTCCCAGTCCATCTTAGTCCGAATGGAAGCTCCAAGGAAACCTGTTTGGCATCGCATCAACCCTCATGAGTTGCCCTGGCCAGAATCGAACCCAGGTCTCCTGTATGGAGGGCGAAATCTCTACCACTAAGCTGCCAATGCCCTCCGAGCCAGTTACCAAGATGTTATTTCCTAGGGTTAGGACCCGCCTCTAGAATTTCCGGGACTGAGGCTGGTGGCACAGAGGAGGGAGGAGCATTGGCCATCTGGCTCCCCTTTCACTCTCAGAGGTGCTCAGTGCCCCCATCTTTTTCTCTCCTCCAAACAGCCAGGCGCAGGTGTCCCTGCCCGGCCTCTCCCAGGGCACAGCTGGTGGCACAGTCCGTTTTCCTGAGAGGGTTGATGCCCCCCAAACAGCTTGAGGTGTCTCAAAAACAAACCCAAGCTGCCAGTCTAGCCGGCTGGACTTGTCTTTCTCAGGCTAACGTCTGTCTCAAAAAATACAGGTCAAATGTGACATGGAAAATCTTAGTGGGGCATCTTGTCTCCCCACCAAACCATCTTCAAATCTACAATTAGGAAAATTCACAGCTCTGGAAGATTTTGTCACTGTGAAAATCTACCCTCGCCCCCTTGTAGTGAGGGTTGCAATGATTGAAACGTAATTTAGAAGCTCATTTAACCTACAGATACCTGTCCTAGCACAGAACTTTCATGCAATTCAAGTTAGATCAGACATGCAACTCTCATCCTTGAAATATAACATCACTTCTGTTTTTCCCTTAAAAAAACTTTTTAAGCCTACTCATTCTGGAGCAGTTACTGCCACCAAAAAGACATGCAATCATCCAAGAATCCAATTCTCTTGCATTTGCTGGTGATAAAACTAGATTCAAGAGTGACCCATTGTATTCGGGGCTTGGGTAACTAACTATACCAGTGGTTCTCAACCTTCCTAATGCCGAGACTCTTTAATAGTTCCTCATGTTGTGGTGACCCCCCCCCCCCAACCATAAACTTATTTTCATTGCTACTTCATAACTGTAATTCTGCTACTGTTATAAATTCAGCAACCTCTGTGAAAGGGTCATTTGAGCCCCAAAGGGGTCACAGCCCACAGGTTGAGAACTGTTGAATTATCCCAAAACTCTTATGGAAATGAGTGTAAAAGTTCAATTTACAAAGGAGGTTCAACGGTCAACTACACACACACACACACACACACACACACACGCAATAGTACCCTCACTTCAAAGAATACCGATATATGTGTAGAATATATATACATATATATTCTTTAATATAATACTATACATATAAACTTTCAGAAAAACAAACCTGTTTTGGAAGCATAGCCAGAAAGCACCTTAGACACAGGACTTTTCCTATCATGTAATCAGGAAAAGACCAGTTCCTGGAAATGGGTGCCCCACTCCCCCCCCCCCCCCCACAAGACACTCATGTAGACAAGCTATATCAAGCTATGCTGATGGCAACCAGAGTCTTGGAGCTGGCGGAACCACATGGAGACCCACGCCAGCACTAAGATGCTTCCATGCTTGGTAAAGGAAAGGGTTGGGAATAAGAGGAAGAGCCTCAAGGAGACTAACAGAATCACTGCAACAATGACTCAGGCAAGGCGATGACTGTGGGAATGGCCCAAGGCTGGGAGTGTTTTCCTCTGTGGCACATGGGCCCCTGGGAGTTGGACCCAACCATACCTCACAGCAATACAAGCATCCTCCCAGCTCTTAAAAAGAATGTGTTGCTGTAGGGTTAAATAGAAAGCAAATTATTTGCAGATCTGTTCCATTTCTGAGATTTAAGATTGTGACTCGAATTCATGATTTCTCAAAGCATCCAAAAGGAGTGAATCAACCCATTTGTTTCTACCTCCCCAGTCACTGTGTAATCTTTTCTAGACTGCAACTATTTAGGAAGAAATACTAATTTAGTCTGGCTGTCACCTACAACCTGCTCTGCTCAAGATGTGTCTAGATAAAAACAAACAGAGGCATATGGAATGCAGTCAACAGACAAAACAGCATAACTTTGTATGCTTCTCAAGAGTCAATTAGCTTCCCACTCACTTAGCATTACAGTTCACTGCCCTCAAGTCGATTCTGTGGGAGTTACCTAGTCTGTTGTCAACTTGAGACTGCTAAGATTGAAGGGGCAGCGTTTAGCCTGTTGATCAGGTCATAGCTTGATGACCTCATTTGGAGGCTCTAAGGAGATAAATAGCTTGCTGGAGAAGGGACACTCCCTCCCTCCCTGCAAGACACTTTTGTTGACAAACTACATCAAGCTATGCTGATGGTATCCAGAGCCTTGGAGCTGGAGGAACCACGTGGAGACCCACGCCAGCACTAAGATGCTTCTACTGCCACTGGATCCACAAGACTGTCCACTCACTGACCTGTGATCATCCTGCATTCGGTGCGCCATTGCAGGTGTTGCGTGAGTCTGAAAAGGAATTTACAGACTGGTATCAGACATAGGGGCTAATGTCAGACTTATGGACTTGATGTGGACTGGGCTGGGATGTTTCCTTAATGTACAATTGCTTCTTGACATAAAGTTCTTTCAGACATACGTGAGTGTCTCTGGATTTGTTTCTTTAGTCAATCGGACTAACACGCTGACTTACAGTGACCCTTAGGGCAGAGCAGAACTGCTTCTTTGGCTTTCTAAGGCTGTAAATCTTCTGATAGCAGAAAGTCTCATTTTTCTTCTGCAGAGTCGGTGGTGGGTTTGAACTACTGACCTTTAGGCAAACCTGCTGCATAAGACCTCCTTAAAGAGTTGAAGCGCAAGGATATCACTTGGAGAACTGAGATGCACTTGATTCAAGCATAGTATTTCCAACTGTCTCCTATGCAAGTGAAAATTGGACATTGAGTAAGACAGACTGAAGAAGAATTGATGCCTTTGCATTATGGTGAAGAATATTGAAAGTACCATGGACTGCTAACCAACAAATCTGTCTTGGAAAAAGAATGCTCCTTAGAAGCAAGCTATGGCAAGACTTGGTCTTACATACTTTGGACGTGTTGACAAGAGAGACCAGTCCCAGGAGAAGGACATTATGCTTAGGAAAGTGGAGAGGCAGCCACACAGAAGAAGAAGAGGAAGAAGAAGTAGAAGAAGAACTCTCAAGGCGAGTTGACACAGTGGCTGGAGCAATAAGCCAAATATAATAAGAGTAGAAAGTCCAGTTTTTCTCCCATGAGGCAGCTGGAGGTCTCACACTGCTGACTTTTGGTTCACAGACCAATGCAGAACCCCTAAGCCACCACAGCATCCACTGTTACCCAGAGCCTTCTGCAAATGGTGTGCTCAGAATTTCACTTCCAACATAGGAGGGACTGAGTCCATGCTAATGGGGGAGGAGTCATCCAGACAAGGAAGACAGTGACTATGACACACTACCTGAAGACGGTAGTCAAGGTCACGAAATTGTTGAATCGGTGTAGGTTTTATTGTCTGTCCTCACTGCCATTAAAAGCAAAAGCAAATAATTCAAAAATGAGGGAGGGGGAGTGGGGAAGGAGGGGAAATATGAGGAGCTGATACCAAGGGCTTAAGTAGAAGGAAGATGTTTTGAGCATGATGATGGCAACAAATATGAAAATGTGGTTTGCGTACAATAGATGTGATAAGAATTGTATGAGCCCCCCCAATAAAATGATTTTGAAAATTTTTTTTTTTTTTTTTTTTTTTTAGGCATCACTGCCCTCAGGTGGTGGGAGTAGGAGGCCCAGCCCCACTGCTGGAACTGAACCTCCATCCCAGTGGGCCGCAGTCCCGCGCACAACCACTATGCCACCGGGGCTCAGCCCTTGAAAATTTTTAAAAAGAAAGAAGGAGAGGGAATAAACCCACAAAGGGATTCAAATGAAATGAGGAAAAGGAATGTTCTCAATTATTGATCACATATGTCTTTAGCACACTGGGTTTTTTGACAGAAGAAACCAAGGTTTTCAACTTTGAAGCGTCACCAACATTTTGTGCAGGTTTCACTCAATACGAGTTTATAAGAACTCTTTCTCAAAAAAAAAATGTTATTTTAAAAAAACTTTTTCCTTAGGCTTCAGGTAACCACCATTATTCTTTAATCTCTATGTGTCTTCTTATAGATCTGATGTATGTGAGGTCACACAGTATATATCCTTTTGATGAAAACGCATCAGGAGTTTTATCTTTGGGGCTGAGTAATAGTATTTCAAGGTATGTAATGCATACATTGTGCATAGGGACTCAACAACAATGTACTAGAACTTAAATTCTGAACACTAGGTTTGCAGAAGGCCACCAACCACAGTGAAAGCCCTCACTCCACTGGTGAGACACCATTTTAATTCTCTATTGAATTCCTTATGACCTTAACTGGGAAAGGGAACAGTCTTGCCCTCAGGCAGTGTGCATTAACAAGTAGATTCTCTTCTCCTCTTGCCACCCAGTAGGGGCAGTCTCCGCCTGATGGCCTTGGTTGAGGGTGGCAGTGGCAGCTTGAGCCCTTTGGCCTTTCATAGGTACATATCCCAATCCTGGTCCTGTTCCCATTTCTGTGGCCCTGTCTGCAGCTCTGGTATATGGATATGCCACAATCATGCTTCCGTGGTTGTTTCTTTGGTCCTCCCCACTCCCACTTAAGCCATCCATTCTGTCAACTCTCCGGCTCATGGCTGACAGCTAAGGAGCTCTCTCTCCCGGATTAGCTTTCTGTTTTTCTTATCTTTGCCCTACTTAAATTAAAAAGCCCCAAACTCACGGCTCTGGAGTCAATCCAGGGTAGAACTGCCCTGGCTGTTTCCCAGACTCTGTTGATGGGAAGAGAAAGCCCCTTCTCCTTCTGAAGGACCCGCTGATGGTTTCAAACTCTCAGCCTTCCAGATCACAGCCCAGTCCGCCACCAGGGCTCCTTCAGACCTAATAATGTTCAACTTAAATTATCTTAGAGACTTGGGGGTCTCCATGATAGTATCTACCATATCCTTGGTGATTTCTCATCTCAGATCTGCTAGATGCTTATTTACATCAAACTTTCTTTTTCCTTTGTGCTGCTTTGGGCTGCTCCTCACAAAGTGGCAGTTCGAACCCACGGGGAGCTCGTAGGAAGAAAGAGGAGACTGAGGGCTCTCTGTGAAGATAGACAGTCTTGGGAATCCCGTGTAGGCTGTCCTTGGACAGACCTGTTAGGTTTCTGGAGTGGTTTGTACCTCGGTTCTTGCGTCGCAGCGCAGAAAGAATTCATAAAGAATCCATGCAGCAGAAACACTCTTGTAAATCCAAGTGGCTTCCTTTTGTCGGGAAGAGGGAAGCTTCAAGCAGTCACAGGAAATCCCAGACGCTCAAAGCAGGAAATCCCAAAAGAGCGCTCTGAGAGAGGGCTGAGCGGGAGCTGGGGTCCTGCTGGGCGCTGCGTGTGCGGCCTGCAAGAGCTCACGGGACAGAGAGAAGCGTCAGGGGCTTGGCTTCCCTGCTGCAGGCTCTAATTGACTCCGACTGGGGAGGCGTGGCTAAGGGTATTGGCCGACCTCATTGGCTGATTTTAAGCGCACCTGCGTGATGTCACGTAGCTGGGCGTAGTCTATGCTCGCAGTGGATCTCCCACCTGGGCCTAGGGAGGTTGCGTCTGAGCATGCTTAGTTTGGATCTTTCTATAATTGTCGAATTAATGTGCCCGATTTCTTTCCAGGGCCTTTGTTGCGGCCCTATGGGGAGGGCTTGGGGAGACCTTGTCGGCAGTGGATTTGGGTTATTGTTTTTTTTGTTTTTTTTTTTAAGAACCCGTTGAAAAGACGAATGCTTGATCTGACGAATGATTGAATTGTATACAGAGGAGAGTGACTTTTTTTTTTTTAATAGACCTCATGTTATGGAGTTCTAGTGGTCGAGTGGTTACTCATCGGACTGCTAACTTCAAGATCAGCTTTTTATTTTATTTTATTTTTGGCATCACTGCCCTCCGGTGGTGGGAGTAGGAGGCCCAGCCTTTGCTCCCTGGAGCTGAAATTGAACCCCCATCCCAGTGGGCCGCGGTCCCGCGCACAACCACTACGCCACCGGGGCTCAGCCAAGATCAGCTTTTTAAAACCACCAGCTCCTCCCCTGAAGACAGCCAAGACTTTCTTCTGTAAAGAGTTACAGTCTGGGAAACTGGGTGAGTTGAGTTCAGACTAGTGCGAATGGTTAACACCTATGTTCGTCCAGGTAGACTAGAGAAACAAATTCATAGAGACACTCACATGTGTATAGGAATGAGGTCTATATACAAAAGGAAGTGAACAGTGAGAAAACACCCCAGCCCAGTCCACATCAAGTTCATAAGTCTGTTGTTAGCCCATATGTCTGATACCAATCTACGAAGTCCTCTTCTAAATCACAAATCATATGCAATGACGCCAAATGCAGGCTGATCACAGACCAGTGGGTAGAAAGGTTTTGGATCCAGTAGCATTGTAAGCATCTCAGCACTGGCAGGGGTCTGCCTCTGGCTTCTCCAGCAGTCAGGGCTGCATCAGGGTAGGTCCATGTGGCTTCTTCTCTGGGATGTGTTTCAGGGAGTCTGCCTTCTCAGTAGAGACTTTCCAAGGGAGTGAACAGAGAGAGACAGCGTCTTGTGCCTCCAAGGAGGAAATTCCAGATTTCCCAGATTCTCAGGAGAAGGCCATGCCCATACAAAGGCCTCAATCCTCCTAAATCCCAAATTGACATCAAATTATGTAACTATCACAACACCCTTAGCTACTAACTGAAAGGTTGGAGGTCTTGGTGCCTCAGAAGAAAGGCCTGGTGATCTACTTCTGGAAAAGCAGTCACTGGAAACCATGCGGAGGACAGTTCTACTCTGACACACTTGGGGTTGCCCTGAGTCAGAATTGAGCTGAGATGTGGCAGAGCTTAATCTGAGCACCAAGTTAGCAGAGGGTTACTGATGACAGTGACAGCAGGGGTCCCGCCTGGATTGAACCTCTATTGAATTCCTTCTGACCATTCATTAACCAGTGACCAGGGATGTGAATAGTGTTTCCCTCCAAGTGAGCACACGAGAAAGGGGATGACTTCCTGCTAGCCCTGAGAGACAGCCTCCCTTAGGGACTTGCCCTTGGCAGAGATGGCTCTACCGGGGTCACAGAATTTAAGACATGAGTCCTGCCTGAACTGGACCAATCACAGTCCCATTCTCATTTTTATAGTCCTGCCACAACTGTGATGTGTTACATCTACCACCAATCATGCTTCCCTGAATGCTGCCTTATTTTTCCATGTCCCCTTTAAGCCTCCGATTCTCTGTAAACTCTTGGAAGCTATTGTGACCCCATCCTAATCGTCCCCCCAATATGGATGATGCCCCTTTGTCTTGTTTACTCACTGTCATTAAGTAGATTCCGACTCCTAGTGACCCTGAGGACAGAGTTAGAACTGCCCCTGTGTGCTTCTGAGACTGTCCATCTTTACCGGAACTGACACTCTGATCTCTCTTCTGAGGAGCAGATGGTGGTTTTGAACTGGTAACCTTGTGGTTAGTAGCCCAACACATAACCCACTATGCCCCCAGGGTCCCTGTGTAAGATTTAATGAATGCTTTCATTAAGATATATTTGGGATATGTGGTCTCTTTTGTTCCCTACAACAGAGGGCAACTTTTTTGGGGGGAAGGGGGTTGGGGGGGAGGCATCACTGCTCTCCAGTGGAGGGAGTAGGAGGCCCAGCCCCACTGCTGGAATTGAACCTCCATCCCAGTGGGCCGTAGTCCCGCGCACAACCACTACGCCACCGGGGCTCAGCCCTAGAGGGCAACTTTTAACAAAATACTTCCTGAAAACCATCACCACATTCAAGATAATGAGCATATCAATTTTTTTTAAAAGTTCTGAAACCATTTTATTGGGAGCTAATATAGATGATATCCCATAGTTCAATCACAAAAACAACACTGTACAATTGCTACCACAATCCTTTTCAAAGCATTCTTTACTTTCTTAAATCACTTGATATCAGCCCACTTTGACCCCTCTCACCCTCTGTACCCTCCAGGAACCTGTATTCTTCTATTTACTGTCTCTATAGGCACATCAATTCTGGGGGGAGCATACCTTTCACTCCCCAAAGTTTCTCAGCACCCCTTTGTGCCCTCTGTCACCTGCCCCTGCTCCTACTCACCTTGCCAGGAAACTGATTTGCTTTCTGTCCTTTATCTTCAGTTCGAATATTCCAAAATTTTATACAAGCAAGTATCCAGTCTATACTTTCCTTTATCTGAATTCTCTTACTTATTTTACAATTATTTTGAGATTTGTCTGTGTCACTCTATTTATCCATAGCGACGGGTGCCTGTCAAAAATTGACTTGGCCTGCCTAACAACAGCAGATGACTTTCTTTATCTCATTCTTAAATGCTTTTTCTGCATACTCTAATGGATATGTATTATCCTTCTTATGTCATGAAATCATCTAGGCATACAAGTATGCATGATATGTGGGTAGGGCATGAGCAAACATACATGACCAGTGTACAAACGTGTCACCTGGAGGGACCAGTTCCTAAAGAAGGTCATCGTGCTTGGAAAAGCAGAGTTGGTGAAAATGAGGGAAGACTGTCAGTGAGATGGACTGGGACAGTGGCTGACAAATTGGATTTGAGCATAGCAATGATTGTGTGTCTATGTTTTGCAGGACCAGGCAGAGTTTGTTCTGTTATACATAATTACCATGAATTAGAATTGACCGAATTATGCCTGACAACAGCAACAACATGGAAATCCAGAGACTGCTGTAAAGTCAGTAGGAGCTTGAATCTCAACTGGATTCACAACCACTACGTCACCGGGACTCAGCCCTATTTATTTCTTTTGACTCATAATAACAATTGTGGCCTAGCCTCAAATCTATATATGATTGAGAAAGGATCAATTTGCAACTTAAGGGGAATAAATCCCCTGGAAAGCATAACCATCCCTCGTAAAAGTTGTTTGGATAGTTTAAAATGACTTTTCTAAAACTTATATTGTTTATATCCATGGTATTGAATTTGTAAAATTGACTGAATCTAAAATCACTATGAATTCTATTCATTCTTCTCTTTGTACTAAACTTTGCATTCAACGTTCAGATATTAAATATAAACATAACCCTATTTGCAATATCATCTCAATTCTGAAAGAATAAAAGCTATCGATATTATAAATATTTGTATGCTTATACCTAGGATAAAAAGGTAGAATGCTATAATAACTCTCTCTGGACAATAGAAATTCCAATGATTTCCCACCCACTCATCCTTTTACTGTATTTGCCTGTCACCTCCCCCAATTTTGCTACATTAATGTTTCTTTTGCCAAAAGCATAGAAATAATGTTGGATTAAGGGCTGATCCCCGGTGGCGTAAGTGGTTGAGTGCGGGATTGTGGCCTGCAGGCTTGGCGGTTCAAATCCAGTGGTGGCTCTCAGGAGCAGGTCATGGGTAGCGCCCACGATGACCACCAGTGGCAGTGATAACCCCCCCCCCCAAAAAAATAGAAATAATGTTGGATTAAAGAAAATTATTTAAGGAAAAACTAAACTATATTCTTATAGTACAGTGGTTCTCAACCCTCCTAATGCTGTGACCGTTTAATTCAGTTTCACATGTGTGGTGACCCCCACCCAACCATAAAATTATTTTCATTGCTATTTCACAACTGTAATTTTGTGACTATTGTGAACTGTAAGTACGTATCTGATAAGCAGGATGGATTTTCATTATTACAAATTGAACATATTAAAGGATAGTGATGAATCACAAGAACAATATATAATTGTATATTGTGAAATATTTCATTCTAATTACAAGTAAATGAAATTTTGTCGTGTACCATGGGTAACAGAATTCATGCTGGGGACTCATATGTGGGTGTATCTGCACATGGGCAGGCCTGCCTGGAGATGGATAGCGGAGTGGTGTCTCAGTTCCTAAGACCTCGGGAAATATGTGTTTTCTGATGTTCTTAGGTGACCCCTGTGAAAGGGTCATTCAATTCCAAAGGGATCTTGACCCACAGGTTGAGAACTGCTGCCACAGTATATTGTGACAGTCTGGCACACAAACTGCACCCTATAGGGTAGTGCTTTATACTAAGTATAGTTTTGTAAGAAATGAAACCAAGCCAGAGGCCATGAGCAGTGGTTCTCAAACTTGGCTGTACACTGGCGTTCCTTCCCAGGAGTTGTGATAAATATTACAGTGTGCAGGAGTCTTGGAGGTACCGTGTTAAAAAGGTTGGGTGGCTGGGGGGAGAAAGACCTATGAAGCTAACAGTCTAGCAAACTCTGTTATGTGGGGTTGCTGCTGTGAGTTCGCAATGGATTTCTTGGCATCCAACAAACTGTATCTGCATCCCAGTTCCACCAGTTCTGGTTCTGATGTCATGGGTCTGGACTGGAGCCGGTGAATCTTCCCCGGAAGATTCTAACCTACAGTTGTGGTTGAGAGTCACTCGCCTCCCCATTGAGATGGAATTGAGTTTGTGAGACAGCCTGCCTTCTCTCTTGAGCTTCCACCAGTGGGAATTAGCAGTGAACTAGGCAGGAATAAGGAGAAAAGCAATTTCCTCTGAGCACAGTTTTTAATGATATTACAGAGGGGATCGCAGTTAATGTATATTCAATCTGGTTCTTCCAAGGAACTTGGCTCACCTGGAAGTGATCCCAAGTAGGGTCGCAATGCATAATGAACTTTGCTTTACGGTGGGGTTCGGCCAGGTTGACTAGAGAGAAACAAATCCAGAGACACTCAAATGGCAGTCATCTAATCTGGTGTCAGTTAGAGGATTAAGCATATGGGGTGGAGTCTAGCCTGTCATTCTGGAGAGAGCCAATGAGACCTCTCTGTGGACATGGCTTTGTCCTGAGAATTCTGGGAAATCTAGCTGTATTTCCCTCTTGGAGGTGAGAGACTCACTACACAGTCCCTTGGAGACGTTGCAGCTGACAAGACACATGACAGCATGCTGATAGACCGTGTGTCCTGGAAACTGGAGGAGCACTGAGATACTTCTACTGCCACTGGATACACAAGACTCTGCACCCTCTGGGCTGTGATTGTCCTGAAGTCATTGCTTGTGCTTCGTGAGTCTGAAGAGGACTTATGGATTGGTATCAGACATATGGGCTAATATCGGACTTGTGACTTTGGACTGGTCTGGACTGGGATATTTTCTCAATATTCAACTGCTCTTGTATATAAACCTCTTTCTTTTTTTTTCTTTTGAATTTTTACTATTTTTTATCTTTTAAAAATAATTTTATTGGGGGCTCTTAGAGCTCTTATAACATTCAGTACATCATCTGTATCAAGCACATTTGCACACATGCTATCACATTCATTTCCAAACATTTTCCACTTGAGTCCTTGGTATAAGGTCCTCTTTCCTCCTCCCCCCCCTTTTTTAAAAGAATCATTTTATTGGGGACTCATAAACCTCCCCTCATGATCCAAACATACATCAATTGTATGCAGGCCACATTTGTGCACTTGTTGCCATCATCATTCTCAAAATATCTTCCCTCCACTTAGGCCCCTAGTACAGACTCCCCATATTTCCCTTCTCCTTCCCCCATGAACCCTTAATAATTTACAAAATGTTATTGTTTTTTTCATATTGTACATTGGCCAATGTGTCCCTTCACTCACTTTCCTGTTGTCTGTGACCCAGAGTGGAGGTTATATGTAGATCCCTGAAATTGGTTCCCCCTTTCTATTCCACCATCCCTCCACCCTCCCAGTATCACCACTCCTACCATTAGTCTCAAGGGAACATCTATCCTAAATTCTCCATGTTTCCGACTCCAGTGTACATTCCCTGTTGTAGCCAAACTTGTCTGATAGAACCAGGAGCATGATAGTGGGTGTGAGGAAGCATTTGAGAACTAAAGGAAAGTTGCATATTTCATTGTTACTGCACAGTACTTTAACTGGCTCATCTCCTCCCTGCAACCCCTCTGTAAGAGGATGTTGCTTCACCTATTGATGGGCTTTGGGTCCCCAATCTGTACTCCCCCCTATAAACCTCTTTCTTATACACATATGCATGTCTGTGAATTTGTTTCTCTAGTCTACCTGGACGAACATAACTCATTTATGTGTAAGAGAGCACTTTATATCATGAACTAGTTTTATATTAGGAAATATAACTGCTCAGTTCAGATCAGGTGCATAAGTCCGATAATAGTTCACAAAACCCTCTGCAGACTCATGCAGTCTCTTGCAATGGACCAGGTCACAGGGTGGTGAGTGCACTGTCTTGTGGATCCAATGGTGATGGAAACATCACAAGGCTCTGGCAGGTCTCAGCTGTGTGGTTTGTCAACAATAAAGTGAAGCAGAGAAGGGCCACGCCCACAAGGAGACATCACCGGGCTGTGACCCAACCGACAGGCTCGATTTCACCCCCACACTCTATTTATCAAGTTGATTTAAGATTAGGTAACTACCCCAACGGTGAAAATAATTTATGGACAAATGTAAAAGCAAAAAAGCAAAAAACCCCAGTGTGTCACTCACTCACTCACTCACTCACTCACTCATTCGCCAATGTCGAGGTAGTGCTGGTTCATGCGACCCTTCAGGGCAGGGTCGAATGGTGATGGACGCATCCCAGGGCTCTGCCAGCAATCAGGGAGGCTCCTCAACAGGAAGATGAAGGCAGAGAGAGAAGGGGAGGTTCCCAGAACCCTCCACACTCAGAAGGAGGAGACATGGGGTTGAGACCTGATTGACAGGCTAAACTCCACCCCTTTGAGTTGAAGTGAAATTAAGTAACCGCTATAGGCAGTGGGTTTGTTTTTGTTGTTGTTATTGCTGTTGCTGTTTTGTTATTGTTAGATACCACAAAATCAGGTCCAACTCAATGCACAACAGAATGAAACACCAGTCCTGTTCCAGTCTCACCGTTGTTCTGGTGTCTGAGCCCACTGCTGCAGCCCCTGTGTCCATCCGTGGCATGGTGGGTCTTCTTTTCTTTTTTGCTGCCCTTCTACTTTATCAAGCACGGTGCACTTCTCCTGGTCTTTCCTGCTGATAACTTGTCTAGAGTGCATGAGGCCAGGTCACGCCATCTGAGGAGCACTCTGGATGTACTCCATCCAAGACCGATTTGTTTGGCCTTCTAGCTGCCTACAGTACTGTCAATAGTCTTTACCAGCACCACAATTCAAACGCACCATTCTTCTTCAGTCTTCCTTACTCACCTGCAACTTTCACACGCATATGAGGCGGTTGAAGTTTCATGGTTTTGTTCAGGCACAACTTAGTTCTCAGAGTGACATCTTTGCTTTTCAATACCTTAAGGGAATCTTGTACAGGAGATTTGATCTTGCATCATTTGACCTCTTGACTGGTCCTTGAGCTTTGATTGTAGATTCTGAACAACTTCGATCTTTCTCCGTTTACCGTGACGTTACCAATTGGTCCAGTTGTGAGGATCTGGGTTTTCTTTATATTCAGATTGCAATCCATATTGAAAGCTGCAAACCTCAATCTTCATCAGTATTTCGATCCCCCCTCACTTTCAGTGTCAGCTGCATATTGTAAGCTATCAATAAGCCTTCCTTCTATTCTGATGCTATATTCTTCTTCATATAAGCCACTTTCTCGGATTATTTGTTCATACAGTTTGAATAAGTGTGGTGAGAGGATACAATCGTGATGCACACTGTGGCAGCTACATAATCTCCTGTCAACTTGAGCAAAGGGGTGGAGTCTGACCTGTCAATCAGGTCATAGCCAATCATGCCTCTGTATGGGCACGGCTTTCTCAGTAGGATTCTGGGACTCCTGTCTTCCTCCCTTGAGGTGGGACAGACTCTCTCTGCTTCTTCTTCCTGTTGACCGGCTTTACTATGCTACCAGTAGCCAGAGCCTTGGAGCTAAAAGAACCACATGGAGACCCACACTAGTGCTGCTATTCTTCTACCGCCATTGGATCCACCAGACTTTCCACCCCCTGACCTGGATCTTCCTGCATTCAGGATCATTCCAGGTGTTGTGTGAGTCTGAAGAGGAATTTATAGACTGCGTTAGGTGTATGGGCTAATATTTTCAATATTTTCAGACTTTGGGACTTGATCTGGACTGAGTTGGGATGCTTTCTTAATATATAATTAATCTTTGATAGAAAGTTCTTTCTTATACGTATATGACTGTCCTGGGATTTGTTTCTCTAGTCTAGATTAACACACACACACACACATGCGCACACACACACACATCTTTCCTGATTTTAAACTAGGCAGTATCCCCTCGTTCTGGTCACAGGACAGCCTTTGGATCCATGTACAGGTTCTTCATGAGCACAATGAAAAGTTCTAGAAATTCCATTCTGCTCAAGGTTATCCAGCTTAGTCTCCTCATTTTTCCTGTGTCCCCAAAGTATCCTTTAAAATTGGAGGCTGGCACAGGTTTAATTGGTTAGTGTTTTGTTTTGCCAGCAAATTTGTTAAGGGCAATAATCAGACAAGATAAAGTACTGAAACAATAGATTTCCTGGCTCGGCCCTCTGTGTAAATAAGCACCTTTGACCAGTTGCCTCTCTCACTCCCATAAATGAGGTGCAGGCCCACCTACCAGCTGCCTGACCACTGTTATCTCCAAATGCCCCTTCTTCAAAGGAGCCAGAGCAGCCAAGGAATTCAACCAGGGGCCCAGTCACACAGGGTAGCTGAGAGCAACACCACCCGCTGCAGAACCATGTGGGAAGGGTTCCTCTCTTCTTAGCTTCTCTCTTCTCCAAGTTTTACCCAGGAAGTAGTTTGCAAAGCACTGTGAGATGGCAACAGGCTGGAGAGGGTGGAGAAGTATCAGGGCAGAGGGAAGCTGGGGCTGGATGGTTGAAAATGTGAATTTCCCCCACCATGTATTTAAACAACATAGAACATGGTTCATATTTTCTGGGGGGCGGGCGGGGGGCGGGCAGGGGGAAATCCAGATCATTCACTTGACCTATTTTTAATGAGTCACCTCTCTCCTTATGACAAGTTTGCTTCTATCAAGACTGTTGCCTCAGGAATCCAGAGGCAGTTCCATGCTGTCCTGTTGGGTTGCAAAGAGTCAGAATCAACTCGACCGACAGCCACAGGTCTGGTGTGGCATCATGTGCTGATGTTAATTTCATGATAGACATGTAGGGGCGGAGTCTAGCCTGTTAATCTGGAGATAACCATTGAATAGCCAGTGTGGTCTCTGTGTGGGCATGACTTTCTCCTGAGACTTCTGGGAAATCTCGTGATATTTCCCTCATGAGGATGAGAAGCTATCTCCCCAGTTGTTGGGAGTCAGTCTCAGAGACAAAGAACTATGGACAAGACAAGATGGCATCGTCCCAGGAGCTGGAGGAGCCGGTAGAGAAGCCACATGACTTTACCCTGATGGAATTAGACCTCTGAAGCTGAAGAAGCCACGTGGAGACCCCTGACAGCGATGAGTTGCTTCTACCACCACTGCATGCTGTTGATGGACCCTGAGCCCTGCAAGCGAGGAGCCATGGGGAGACCCCTGTCAGCACCAGGACTCTGCACCCACTGACCTGTGGCTTTGTGAGTCGGAAGGAGACTTTTTTACTGATATCAGGCATATGGGCTAATATCGGCCTTATGACTTTGAACTGGACTGGGTGGGGATGTTTTCTCAATGTTCCATTCCTCTTGTATGTAAACCTTTCCCTTATATCCATATGCATGTCTATGAATTTGTTTCTCTAGTTTATCCAGACTAACACACTTAGGGCTTTGGTATTTTATATCTGAAGGTCCTTTCATGGCACACCAAAAGTTTGTTAGACTTAAAGGTTGGTTGGTTCAAACACACCCAGCTAAGTTGTGCAAGAAAGGCCCGGCAAATTGCTTTCATAAAGATTCCAGTGAAGGCAAGTTTACAGAGTGGTTCTACTCTGTCACCCATGAGGAATACATTCCTTAGTAAAGGGTGTGGACTTTTGTTTGTTTGCTTGCTTCACTATTTTCCGCTGTGCAGTGAGGCACCCTCCAAGATGGCTAATTCAGTAAGTTCAGAATCATAAAGTGCTTTAAAAACCTTGAATAATAACGAGGCTCTCAACACACGTTGTTTTTTGGTGCCACCGAGCCTGTTCCAATTCCCAGGGACCGTATATATACACAGCAGAACAAACACTGTCTGGTTCTGGGCCATCCTCATTAGGGTTCTGATATGAGATGCCATCCTTGCAGCCCCAGTGTTCATCCATCCTTTTGAGGGTCTTCTTCTTTGTCAACAAAGCCCCCTCTACTTTATCAAGCATGACGTCATTTCCCAGGGACTGATGTCTCTTGACAACGTGTCCAAAGTCTATGAGATGAAATCTCCCCATCCTTGTTTCTAAAGACATCTGTCCAAACTTTGTCCAAGACATATTTGTTGGTTCTTTGGGCAGTTCAGGCTATTTTTTGGGGAGGGGGGGTGATCACTGCCCTCTGGTGGGAGTAGGTAGCCCACCCTTGCTCCCGGAGAGCTGCTGCTGGATTTGAACCGCCAGCCCAGTGGGCCGCAGTCCCGCACACAACCACTATGCCACCGGTGCTCAGCCCAGTTTATTTTTAATATTCCACATCAGCACTAGAATTCAAATTTGTCAATTCTTCTCTGATCATCTTTATTCCACATGCAACTTTCACATGCCTAGAGGTGATGGAAAATACCATCAGTTGATTTTCCACACGTGAAACAACACTTGCTTTCCAGCACACAGACTTCGCCAATCTTTATGGCTGTCCCTGGATGCTATTAAGTCCAATCCAGGACCCTGGTGGTGTATCTGGTTATGCAGTGAGTTGCTAACCACAAGGTCAGCAGTTCAAAGCCATCCGCTGCTCCATGGATAAAAGATGAAGCTTTGTGTTCCCATAAAGTCTCAGAAACACATAAGGGCAATTCTACCCTGTCCAATAGGGTGGGTGGCTATGAGTCAGAATTGACTGGATGGCACAATACCTTTTAGTATTGTGTCTGCTGTGGGCTCACGGTGTACACATGTACAACGACGGAGTGAGACGTGGCTTGCTCCTGTTGCTCAATGATTGTGTTTGAGTCCATTGCTGTGGCCAGGTGTGTTTTGAAGACCTGCTGGCCTATGAGGCTCATCCTTCAGCATAATTACATCCCAGGAGGCGTTCCTGGGCTAATTTTCAGGTGGCAGCATGAAATGGATGGAACAGTCCATCAAGACCGTAATGACTAGTGATTAGAATGCAAAGGCTCTAACTGAAGAAGGTCTTCCATTAGGAAAATGTGGCTTGGGTGATAGAAAGGACGCAGGAGATGGCCTGATGGAATTTTGCCAGACCAATGACCTCCTCCTTGGGATATGTCTTTTCCACCACGGAAATGCAGATGATCCATGTGAGCCTCACAGGACGAGGCACACTGGGCTCAAACTAAGACTCCATCTGCAGATCTCAGATGGCACCGTGGGTTATGAGCTGGGCTGCTAACATCGGCTGCCTGAGCAAATTCTCTCCCTGCTCCATGGGAGAAGGTGAAGGCTTCCTTCTTCCATAAAGATTTTTTGGTCTCGCCTTTCTGTTTGGCAGCAGCCATCAGGTAAGCCAAGATGGGTGCCTACAAGTCCTCCCAGGGACTGTGGAGGAAGAAGCAGTTGGCACATGATGCGCTTTCTCCTGCGGGTCTGCAATTGGCAGTTCGGCCAGCTCTCAGCTCTGCGCTGCACGCAGCGCCTGACCCGACAAGGCCAAGCCAGGCTATGTCACCTATCAGATTCGAGTCCACCGTGGTGGCTGCAAACACCAGGTCCAAGAGTGTAACCTACGGCAAACCTGTCCACCAGCTGAAGTTTGCTCGAAACCTTCAGTCGGTCACTGAGGAGTGAGCTGGACGCCACCGTGGAGCTCTCAATTGGCTTAATGAAGGTCCCACATACAAAGTGTTCAAAGTTGGCTGAGCCCTGGTGGTGCAGTGGTTGTGTGCGGGACTGCAGCGCACAGGGCTGACCATTCGAATCCAGCAGCAGCTCTCCAGGAGCAAGGCTGGACCTCCTACTACCACCAGGGCAGTGATACCACAAAAACAAACAAACAAACAAATTGTTCAAAGTTATCCTCACAGATACATAAAGCTATCAGAAGAACTCCTGGAGAGACAAACTACTGAAAAGACAAGATGGCAGCCTCTGAGAAACCGGAAGAGCTGGAGGAGAAGCCACATAGTCTTACCCTGATGGAACAAGACTTCTGAGGCCAGAAAAGCCACAGAGAGACCCCTGCCAGTGCTTAGATGTTTCTATCACCAATGGATACTGTTGATGGACCCTGAGCCCTGGAAACGAGGAGCCATGAGGGGACCCCTGCCAGAGTCGGGACTCTGCACCCACTGGCCTGCGACTTCGTGAGTCGGAAGGAGACATTATAGACTGGTATTGGACATATGGGCTAATATCGGATTTATGACTTTGAACTAGACTGGGTGGGGATGCTTTCTCAATGTTCCATTCCTCTTGTATGTAAACCTTTTCCTTATATCCAAAGAAGAAGAAGAAGAAGAAGAAATCCTGACACAGTGGAACAGTAAGCCAGTCTCCAAGCACAGAGAGATGCTGGAACTGACGTCTGTGGGCCGTAAGAGTCAGGGCCAAAGAAAGGGCCACAGTCCCATCGCACCATTATTGGTTCCGGCTGTGCTGCTTGGCGAAGACAAGCAGCTCCACCATTACCGCTAATCTAGGACACGTTTGTAAAACCCATGCCTAATACACCATTGAGGAGAGTAAAACAAAAAAGATTTATAGTCTTAGAAACCTCAAAGGGGTCCCCTGATGACAAGGAAAGCTAATAGGTTACCACAAGACAGAGGCGGCAGCCAGAAAGGACATAGTCGCAGCCAAGCCTCCCTCGCTGGTCCTCAGTCTCTCAGCTACATGGTCTCCATGAGCCCCGAGGCAGCTCTCCTCTCCCTCTGTCCAGAGTCTCAGACCAGAGAAGAAGGTTCCCCATAGTCTCAGTGCTGCTTCTCTGGGTCTCCAGGCATCTGGTCTTGGTGGCCTCAACCACTTTGATGGAGACCTTGAATGTGTCCTTTCCTGGCCCTCGGGGATTCTCTCTCAGATGGTGCTGCAAAAGGGATCATCCTTGCTGTCAAGAGGTTGTGGGTGGGGGGGTGACGAGTGTGGTGACAAAAAGGAATCAATTCCCTCTATTCGTGCTACACATACCCTGTTTGCAGAGCCCCTCCTGGTCCTTTGGTGAGTCTTGGAGTCCCTGCAGAACAAACACATCCATCTTGGAAGCAGTAGGGCCAGAAACTCCTTAGAAGAGAGAATGGTGAGACTTTGCTTTCTGTGCTTTGGACATATTGTCGGGAGGGGGCAGACCCTGGAGAAGGACATCGTGCTTGGTAAAATAGAGGGCTGACCCCACACGAGGAGCTCAGACCCCCCAAGAGTTGTGAGAGAGCTGTAGGAACTGGGCGAGCTGCATTCTGTGGTAGAGGGGATCTCTATGGCAACACCTGATGGGAAGACACCTAACAACACCCCCGAGAACAAGGACCCTAAGCAGACTGCCAGGCCTCTCTTCCTGGTCTGTTCTAGTCTGAGAACTGGCAACCAGGCAGCGGGTCAGCAATCTTGGAAGCGCCTTTCTGAGGAGGGGGAGGTGCAAGTCATGACAGTGGCGCTAGCCTCGCCCTGCAAACATCCCCCTGGGAGGAATGTGTCTCTCAGAGGGTGCATTGTATCTAAGTATAAGGGCTTCTCCATACGGGAGTGATAAGTGGGGGGAAATTCTATTCTAAACTCTCTACAAGATAATGCTAGACTTAGTTTGAGGGACAACAGGAAACCATTAGAAGGCATAAATGGTACTGTAAACTACTCTTCTAGACTATTCCAGCTTTACACAGTTTACTGAGCTCATTGGTCTGTCTAGTGGAGAAAACACAAACATTTTCGGTTCTTGAAAAGAAACTGCCCAGTCCCTAGAAGCGAGTGCACCATCTGTCCTAGGCTCTGAGATTTCTTTGAAATCCCGATGCCTGGCTTGATCTGTACAAAATAGCCGATGCATCCAGGAATGACTGCTTTTGTTGTGGAATCGTTTTCCTCATAGAAAACTCCTCCAAGAGTTCAAATTCAGGCAAGACAATGCAGTGGGAAGTGCTTCTCTGCCACCTGAGCCAAAGGCAGGATTCAGGAAATTGTTTGAAGCCAGTGGAGGGAAAAAATGTGTGTCTGGCCTCAGTCCTTCGTTGACCTCTTCACTTCTCTGTCGCTGCCCTCCCCACCCCCTGCCTTCCCGGGCCCCTCTGTTGTGGTTCTCACACTGTCCACTGAATTGTCTTGCCTGAAAAAAACAGCACTGCTATGGGTCCTCTTTCTTGGAGCGGAGGGGCTGCCACCTGCCTGCCAGTGTGCTGTTCTGTGGTGGCTTGCATGCGGCTGTGATGGAGAAGTCCACCATTATCAGCTAGGACCAAGGCAGGGCCCTCCTGCAGGACAGACCACCGCCAGTGGCTCGCTTGTGAGTTCAAGGTGAACCTGAAGAGAAAAGGAAATGAGAAAAAGAGAAAAGGATGAAAGCCCCTCAAAAGAAGATAAAGATGGCAACAAATGTACAAATGTGCTTGAAACAATGCATGTATGCATGTTTTGTGGTAAGAGCTCTAAGAGCCCCCACTAAAATGATTTTTAAAAATAAAATTTAAAAATAAAATAAAATTCTGGAAAAAAAAAAAGAATGAGAGCCAAGGTATGAGTTAGGGCATTAGAAATGCCAACAAGTCCCCCACGGTGATGAGGTTTCAAGGAAGCTTCCCGTTGAAGACAGAGTAGGAAGAAAGAACTGCTATATGTATTCATGTGTAAGCTGAGTTTTTCAGCACATTTTTCATGCTGCAAGAGCCCCCTTGGCTTATACTAGAGTGGGGGTGCCACTTAACTGTTCTCAGGTGCAGTGCAGGTGTTCTCTGGTCTCTCCCGCTCATCTGCTGGCACCTGCAGCCTCTGGGGGTGGTCCGATGACTGCTGCTATCCCCGCTCTTCTTCCCTCCCGCACGCCAGCAGCCTCTTTGTTGTCCGTGCCATAGTGGGCAAGAACCTGGTACCTGGGACTCAATGCCTCCTTGTCAGATGAATGTCAGATACTGCCTCTCTTCTTCTTCTCCAGGGCTGGACCAAGGACGCAGCCTGTACAGTCTGACCCGTACCTGGTGACGCCCAAGCACTGCTGATTACAAGTACCGGTGTATCTCTAGTCTTGGACATACAGTACGCTTATGGATAGTTCTTAGTCTGCTATATTTTATTTTCTATTTTCTTATGGACCCCTACCTGAACCCAGTGTTGGCCAGGCTTGCACAGAGCAGCCTGTGTCAGGGCTCATGCTATCCACGCTGCGCTGTGTACGCACTGTGTTACTGCACGTGCTGCGTTAGCACTTCCATCCCTATCCTTCTCAGAAGGCTGCTTATGCAGGAACGCAGCCCGTGCTGTAACACAGTGCATACACAATGAAGCATATATGTGATGAGCCCTAACGCAGGCTGTTCTATGCAAACAGCCATGTCATCACATTCTGGAAGATCATCAGCCTACCTTAGGCCGCAAATCATGCACGCTGCATTGTGTGCACGTGGTAAGGCAGCGTATGTAGTAATGCAGCGTGTGCAGTAACACAGCGTGTATAGTTACTGTTGATACCATATTGTTTTTGTTGACTCTCTTGTCCATTTACAGAGCTAGTTTACTGTTGTTCTTTGAAATAAATATTCAAACACATTTAGCCTACCGATGCCTCAGTTAACGGAATTTTATTGATATCTATTTTCATTTTGAAATGTACCTGCAGCTGCTGCATTTCCCAGGCTTCTACTCAAGCCGTTAAGTTTCCCCAGGTTTTTTTGTGGTAAAATCGGATGCCTCAGCTTATATTCGGATTGGCTATTGTGCAAGGATAGACGGTGCTTCTGAAAATCAGCCAGGGAGAAGACAGCGGGTCGCAGCACAACAGTCTGATCTGGAGCTGGAAGATGAGGCGCTTCCCCTGAAAGCCACTCAGAGCCCACGGTGACCACACAGCGACGACGTGGAGCCCACCAAGAGCCGGGACGTGAACCCGCCGGCCGGGCAGAGTGAAGCTGCCTGCCCTGAGTGAGTGAGAGCCCACCTCCTACGGCAGCAGCAGTCATTCCAAGGGAGGAGCAGGGCGGGCGCAGCAGGGCCCAGGCAACGCCACTGCGCTCTCCAAACGGAAACCGTGAGATTTATTTGACTGGCCATGTGCAGCCCAAAAAGAGATGTCTCCCTGCCACCGAGGGCTGGTGGGGGTTTATCTGCGAATCAATGGCTGACAAACCA
>PVJH01025118.1:0-32020 GCA_004026705.1 Nesogale talazaci
TCCAGGAAGATGAAGAGTTAAATGTAAAGGAACAAAGAAGCAAACAGAAAAGGAGAGAGGAAGAAAGAAATGGAAGGAGAGAAGATCTGAGATAGGAAGGTTGGGGTGCATATTCATTTGTTCTCTGAATGACAAAAGCCTTTCTAAACATGGGAGAAAGAGAGGAGGGCATCCACTAGAGACTGCTACATAAGGCGACACAAAATCTTTAGCTTCCCTACGTCAAAATGATAAAAGCACATTTTAATGGAGAAACATTTTTTGCAATCAGACACAGGAAGCTCCTATCTTCCAAGGAAAAAAAGTTCAAATAAATCCATAAGAACTAACACAAATGTTTTGAGAATGACGAGGGCAAGCCATGTATGCATGTGCTTGACACAATGGATGGATGGACAGATGGATGGATGGATGGATGGTGTTAAGAGCTGCACAAGCCCCCAATAAAATGAATTTTTTTTAACGACAGATGATTGCAGGGCATTGAGCTCCAGGAAGGCAGAGCCGGACGCCCCAGGCCTCGTGGATGAAATAAAAACATAACAACGTGGGCAAAGGCAATCCTAAGAAGCAGAGGCAACAATGTCATCATGCGCATGTGCAAACTTGAAGGGGGGGACATAAGAAGAGCACTCAGATGCTTCTGTCAATTTCTCAGGGTTTTCTAAGCCGTGTTCAGAGGTGTAAGACCACGTCTGCTAAAGAGAAGGGGAAATTGAAGACATGGCTAAGGCGGACGAGGCCCAGTATGAGAGAGAAATGAAAACTTATAAGCCTCCTAGAGCGGGGACAAAAAAGAAGCCCAAGCATCCCAATGCACCCCAGAGGCCTCCTTCAGGCTTTTTCTTGTTTTGCTTTGAGTATCGCACCCATATCAAAGACGAGCACCCTGACCCGTCCTTCGGGGACATTGCGAAGAAGTCGGGAGAGATGTGGAAGCACTCTGCGGCCGATGACAAGCAGCCTGACGAGAAGGCCGCCGAGCTGAAGGAGAAATGTGAAAAGATATTGCTGTGTGCAGGCAGCCCAAGACCGCCAACAAAGGGGTCATCAAAGCTGAGAAAAGCAAAAAAAGGAAGGACGAAGAGGATGAAGGAGAAGTTGTTGATGGTGGTGGTGGTGGTGGTGGTTCTAGCAGTTTTTTTTCCTTGTCTATAAAGCATTTAAACACCCTATACCACAACTAACTCCTTTAAAAGAAGAAAATTGAAATGTAAAAAGAGAAAGATATGAAGAATGCAAAAAAAAAAGAACTAAGACATGAAAGCCAATATGCTAAAGAAGAAAGAAAAATATAGAGTCAACACATATGGTAATTCAATTCTGTAATAATCAGAGAAATTAGCCATCAAAGTATCTTATTCTCCTGTACAACCAACAGAGAGAGAAGAGAAGATTAGCATGCCCTGCTAGTGATGGAGCGGTGAGATAAGCCTGGTTCTCCACTGACATAAATTGATAGAGCCTTCCCAGAAAGTAATTTCACAATAGTTATCAAATAGTCAGCCCTTAGCCACAATGAACACTTTTCTACGAATTTACCCCAGAAAGAAGTAACCTTGGAGACACAATATGCTCATCTTAGACAATTTTATAATATCAAAATAGCCCATGATTAATTAATAAATGATGGCATCACATGAGAAAATATTATACTATTATCCAGATGATGCTTATCAAGGAAATATTTATATTTATATATAATCTTTTTTAAACTTTAAACTGAAAACAAAATTGCATGCTCAGTATCATTTCAGATATGATAAGAGAGAGTATTTATTAGCAATAGTTATCAAGATTTAAAATGCACACACTGCTTCACCCAACAATTCAATTTTTTAGGAATGTGTCCTAGATATCCCAAGACAGAAAGAACAGATGTAGAAGTTGCTTTATGGCAGCAATAGCAGTCATAACAAAACACTGAAAACAATCTAATTGTATGTCAAATCATTTATAATTCCAGCATGAAGTGGAATATAACCCAATCATTTAAAAAAAATTTACAAAAAACTTGGTCTCGAGTGGCACTGTCCTCATGGCTTGGTGGGGTAGGCAGGGGCTAAAACACAGCATGGCTCTCCCTATAGTGACGTGAAATTGTCTGCCAAAATAATTCACTACTCACAGAACCCAGAAAACCCCACAAAATCGTGCCCAGCAAGAGGGTCAGATCTTAGGGTCCATTTAAAAACACACGTGCCCAGGCCATCAAGGGTATGCATATCTGGAAATCTACCAAATATTTGAAAGATGTCACTTTGCAGAAGCAATGTGTATCCTTCAACGTTACAATGGTGCAGTGGGTAGGTGTGCCCAGGCCAAACAGTGAGCCCAGGGTCGGTGACTCAAAAAGAGTGCTGCTGCTGCCCATGCTTAAAAACGCAGACGGTGATGCTGAACATGAGGGTTTGTATGTGGACTCTCTGGTCACTGAGCACATCCAGGTGAGCAACGACCCCTGGATGCCTGCCAGATGTACAGAGCTCATGGACGGACCAACCCATCCATCCGTGAGCTCCCCTGCCCCGGTGAAATGACCCTGACTGAAAAGCAGCAAATAACTGAGCCCCAGTGGCGTAGTAGTTGTGCGCGGGACTGCGGCCCACTGGGATGGAGGTTCAATTCGGGCTCCCAGGAGCAAAGTCTGGGCCTCCTACTCACACCACCTGAGGGCAGTGATGCCTAAAAATAAATAAATAAATAATAAAAAAAAGAAAAGCAGCCAATTGTTCCCCAACCAAAAGAGGAGGTTGCTCAGAAGAAAAGGTTATCCCAGAAGAAACTGAAGAGGCAAAAATCTATTGCTCAGGAGTAAATTAAGCTTAGAATTAAAGTTTTTTTATAAAGAGGAAAAACAATGCAGTTACAAAGAAAGAGAATGCAGTCATGTAGAGATTAAGGTTTCACAAAGGAATGATCTCTGAAATTGAGAGTTACGTTTTCTAGGAATACACCGAACAGAACATCGTAGCATGTTAACGTTAACTAAAACTTTAAAGACGAACTTTAAAGACGAGGGCAAAGGCCCTCGTTTGTGATAAGGAAAGAGACGCACCTGGGCTAAGTGTCAGTGGCTCACGTCACACTGCTCTCCAGGGCACTGACGTCAGGCACTTCCCTCACTCACAGCATCCCTGCAAGGCAGACCAGAACTGCCCCTGTGGATTTCTCCTGCTGTCATTCTCTAGAGGAGCATGAAGACTCATCCTTCTCCCCTAAAGCAACAGGGGGGGTTGAACCACTGTCCTTGAAAGCAGCAGTCAAACCCACCAGCAACTCCTTTCCACAGCGGGTTTCTCATTATAAACCGAAAAGTAACAGGAAGATAAATATGGACTGGGATGTAAAACAAATGGCTGCATTACTGAATAAAAAGACCGTAGCAACAGTGAGACATTGTGTGCAGAATTACAATAATTTCAAGGCTCAATTTCTTTGTTCGGGCTCAAATCCTTTTACTGGGGGTCGTTAGGAGCCACAGAGGTGGGGGTAAGGAGGCCCGATGACTGCAGTCCAGACAGGATCTCCGGACCCTGCAGTTGCACAGCTCAAAGGTCCTGCTTATTTGATTCCTTTGCCTTCTGATTATGAACAAATGTGTATCGTGACACAAACCAGTCACAGAAAGCGAACTTCAGAAGAATTGTGTCTAATTTAACCCAGTGAAGGAAAAATTAGTAGTAGCTTAGTGACCGATAGTCCCAGGTTCTGCCGTGACTTCTCTCTTTCTTGAAAACCGGCCATTGCTACTTAGGTGAAGGTTTACAGAGCGAATCATCACCTGTACACTCCACAACTCATACGTGTTTTGTCTCAACTCATCCATTGCTGTGCCCTCAATGTTCCAGCCCGTACCCTGTCTCCTTCCCTCCCAGCAATCGCAACGTTGTCGTTGGGGAAATGCTGCCCTTTTGATCTCAGATGGTTGATGGGTTCCACTCCAGATCGGAAGGACGACAAAGGGCCATCGTCTCAGGTTCCCACCTCTCTCAGTTAAGGGTGCTCTTGTATGATTTTCAGTTCTGGTCCTCATTGTTATCCCACTCTATCCAGAAGCTTCTCATGAGATCCTTTTCAGAGCAGTGGATGGCAGTTGTCAGACACCATCTAGTTGTCAAAGTAATAGAGTTTGTGTGGCCCATTCGTCCACTGGCCCAATTGCTTCCATATGCCTTTTGACTTTCATCACTCTTCCTTCCTCTGGACAGGGGACCAGTAGTTGCACCTTAGATGGTTGCTCATGGGCTTTTAAGACCCTAGTTGCTACTTATCCAAGCAGGCTGCACATCGCTGTTGCTGTGAACTATGTCACCATTTTCCTTGGTGTCCTCTCACACCATGGTGCTGATTCCCCCAGACCCAGCAACTCAAGGATTTTGGTTATGTCTAAGAAGTATTCATACTTTGCTTCATGTCTGCTCCACCACCTTTATGGCTATGTTTGCAGCAAAGAGAAATGCACATACAAAAATATCCTCTGTCACATCTATATACATGTGGTTTTTGAAGCCCTGATGCCCCCAATTTTTCTGTTTGCTTTCCTTCTGTGTGCCAAGCAATTTTAGGAATGGCACCCGGATTATTTATTTTGAAAAATAAGTGGTTATAAAGTATATGTGGCATTATTGCTTTCAATTGTTTAGTGTTTTCTTTATGTTTACATCTACTAGGGTGTTCAAAAATTCTGTGGAACATCGGACAATGTGCAATATGAAAAAGTAATAACAATTTGTAAATTATTAAGCGTTCTTGGGGGAGAGGGGAAATATGGGGAGCTGGTACTGAGGGCCTAAGTGGAGGGAGGATGTTTGGAGAGTGATGCTGGAACAAGTATGCGAATGTGGTCTGTATACAATTGACATATCTATTGATCATGATGGGAGGACTGGTTTGAAGTTCTGATTTGAGGCCCCAGTAAAATTATTTATAAATAAAAAGGAGAGGAAAAGAGGATCTTATACCAAGAGCTCAAGTAGAAAATATTTGGAAATGAAGATGGCACCATGTGTACAAATATGCTTGATACAAATGTGCATTGAATGTGATAAGAGCTGTAAGAGCCCCCAATAAAATCATTTTTAAAAGTTTGTGAAAAAAATGGAATTTTTGAAACTTTTGAAGAGCCCTCAGAAATTAAAATATCATGAAAATTCATATAATGTACTACTCTATAGGAATAAGAATGAATGAGTAACATCATCTAATAACATGGATGTATTTTGCCATAATATATAAAACTAAAGAAGGCAGGTCTAATAGAGAACATACTATGTGAAACTATTAATATAAAATTCAAAATTCAAAAATCAGCAAATGAACAGAACAACCAGAACTGAAGTAAAGAATAAGTTGACGGGCTGAGCCCCGGTGGCGTAGTGGTTGTGCGCGGGACTGCGGCCCACTGGGATGGAGGTTCAATTCCAGCAGTGGGGCTGGGCCTCCTACTCCCACCACCGGAGGGCAGTGATGCCCCCCAAAAAAGAATAAATTGACATACTGTGTAAAATGTAACCAACATCACAGAACAAAGTGTGTAGAAACTGTCAAATGTTGTCATATAATCTTTAACAAAAATACAGTATGTTTTTGTAATATATATTAGATAACCATGAGGGAGAGTGGTCAAGATTGTTCAAAAATATTTAACTCTCTGTGGTTAGAAGTAGGGATAATGCCTTGAGAGGCGGGCATAAAAGAACTTCTAGGTTTCTGAGTTCTGTTTAATATGAATCCCAGCTCCATGATGCCTTAAATTTATGAGTTGTACACTAATGATGTGTGAACATTTGTGAAAGCATGTTTCACTTAAATAAAGGAGTTTCCTTAGAAAATAAAATAGACAAACCCACCTTTTAAAAAGTTTCACTTGTTTCACAACATCAGGGCTTCACACCAGTCCTTCCAGGTTCATTACCCTGCTGAAAATGACCATTTCTACCGCCGATGTACCCAAACCTACAGTTCAGCAAGATCCCCAGGTGAGGACCTGTAAGAATCACTTATGAATACTGTTCAACTGTAGATTCTGATTCAGTATATCTGGGGTGGAAATGTAACTTCTCTGATGAGAATCAAGCTGGAACAAATCGGTTCAATGGCCTATTTTTAAAACATCTATCTTTGGTAAACCAGATCCTCTAAAAATATTTCAGAAATGTAAAACACCATACAACTATAAATAAGTTTCAGGGGCCCGAGGTAAGACATGATGGATAAGACTGAAAGAGGGCCAAGATTCACAATAGCATCGACCAGCAATCACGCGCTCAGCAGTCCGCGTAGCCATTAGTGTCGTGGTTTTCTTCATGCTTGAAATAACATCTCAGAAAGGGGCAGCTGCTTCACAAAATGGTGTTCGGGTGATGTTAAATGAGATCAGGCAATTGCTCAATGAAGCAAAAAGTTTTACCTTCAATTAAATCATCAACGGCACCATACATCATCATAACAATCTCACTCCCTTCCACCAACGCACCATTGTGTCAATATATGGGAGTCAGGTGTCTAAGAAACCACTTCCTCCGGATATCTGAACCTGCACTCAGGGGCCATTTTTCAAACATTTATTCAATTAGTCTAATTAAAAATTAATAGAAAGCCTGAAGTAATGTAAATTCCATAAACAGCCAAGGAGAGCTAACATCTTGAACCAGGATGGGAAGCAAACACACTTGATGTTCTTTCTACATTTGCATCTTTGCCCTTCGTGGTGTGCTTTTAGAAAGTTTAAAAAGACTTGGGTTTCCTGCTTTCGTTTCATGAGCTAAATAGATGATGCTGATAAAATAGTAATAGCTGCTACCCAAATGCAGCGTTTCGTCCTGGGGAAGGGGTGTTCTCTGGGGGGGTTTGTTTTGTTTTGTTTCTGGGTTTGCTTCTGTTGTTGTTTTTCAGTAAATTCGGTGGGGTTTACATAAAACACTGGGTTAATATTGAGAAATCTGAATTGGCAAGTCAATGAAACTGACATGATGAAAAGGCAAGAGGCCGACAGAAACCCACACAGATGATTTTCTTGTCAGCGGCCGGATGGAGCAGCTTCCAATACAGGGGAACCTTATGTGTGCAGAGGAGGACTGTTAAGTAGGGTTTTTAAGATGGATCTTTCCAAAAACAAGTCTCCAGACCTCTCTCCTGAGCTGTACAAACCACTCACCTTCCTAGCAATCTAGCACATAACTGTTTTTACCCTCTGTGTAAGGCCAGGTTGACCAGAGAAACAAATTCAGAGATACTCTTAGGTGTATAAGAGAAAGCTTTATATCCTAGAGCAATTGAACATTGAGAAAACATCCCATCCCAGTCCAGATCAAGTCCCTAAGTCCAACACTAGCCCGTGTGCCTGATACTAGACTATAGACGCCTCTTTCGACTCATGCAGGACATACAGTGATGCCAAGAGCAGGAAGATCACAGGGCAGTAGGTAGGTGGAAAGTCTTGTGGATCCAGTGGCAGTGGAAGCATCTCAACTCTGGCATGGGTCTCCACATGATTCCTCCAACTCCAGCATCTGGCTGCCATCAGCGTGGCTCCATGTGGTTTGTCAATAGGAATAATAAAGGAACAAGAAAGGAACAAGAAAGCAGAAAGAGCATGTGGTCCGCCTCCAGGGAGAAAGAGAGGAGTTCCCAGGAGCCTCATGAGAAGGCCCTCAAGGATAAGCCATCAGCCTGTGACTTTATTGACTGGTTAGACTCCAACCTTTCACTCCTAATATTCTCAAGTTGGCATAAGATCATGTAACTACCACATTAAAATCCATGCCAATAAAGGGGCCATCTTTGAGCGTCTGTTTGATCTTTAAAGACCCACTGGAGCCCCACGCTTGCAGCTAGGACTATGGCCGTGGTGGAGCCACACAGGGAATCTGTTCATGGCCATGGAATAAAAAATAGCAGCAAGACTTGGGGGACTTGGAACAAAGGAGAAAAAAATATCTCTCCTCTCCTTTGGGGAAGGAGTACCACTTTCACTTTCATTAGTCTAATAGCTAACTAAAGCTTCAAATCAAGCCCAGTATCATCACATCACTTCTGACTCAGCAACCCTATAAAGAGTTTCTGAAAGCCCAAATCTGTACAGAAGCCGATAGCCTTATTATTCTCCCTACTTGTCTGGTGGGCTTGAATTGGGGACCTTGGGGTTAGCAGCCCAATACCTAACCCACAGAGCCATTCTAAACCAAACAGAACACCCTGCCATCGAGTCAATTCTGATCCTTAGTGACTCCATGGGACAGAATGGAACTGCCCTGTAGACTTCTGAGGCTGTGACACTTTATTAGGGAAGAAGAAAGCCGAATCTTTCTCTGGCTGAGCAGTGCATGGTTTTGAACTGCTGGTCATCATCACCACACCACCGGAGCCCCTTGAGCCCCTTTAATCAGAGCCTGCTGCTTGTCAAATCCAGTGTCAGATGCTGAAGAGACCCTACAAAGCCATCACACGCCTATGTGCTTGGTCATACCTTCATAGGTTAGCCAAAAAAAAACAACCAGAATGATACTAAACAACATACTTAAACTCACACAACTTGAAAGACATAAAGCATATTTTATAATGCTCATTTCCTCCCAGAAGATTGAAGGAATATGGTGAGCCCAGTCAGCTTATTATTTTTAGAGTTGTGATAGACTCATGTGGTACACATATCGAAATTGCATTTTCCTATATTACATAAAAATCCTTTCCAGATTTAATGCTAGACTCAGAATAGACTAATACAAGAATTAAGGCAAAACCTCAAATAAGATGAAGTGAAAAATTCAACCCTCTTCTTACAGCTAGAATTAGACTTGACTTGATGCCTTCCCCAGAGTGAAACCAATTAAATGAGGAAGTTCACATTACAACATTGACTAGTACAGTAATTGAGGTTTTAGACTTCACTTCTCAGTAATGCAATCCTCTTATCTGAAAATGGGGCCAATAACAATATCTACTTCACAGGATTGTTGAGAAGATTAAATGATATAAAGTAGATGAATAGCTCTCAAAATGCCTAACCTATCATAAGTAGTCACTATATGTTCCTTTAATCATTTAACATGTATATTTCTTAAGCACCTATGATATATCAGACTGGAGATTCATAGCAGTGAACAAGAGAGGCAAAAATCCCATCCATTACAGCACTAACATCAGTGAGAAGAGACAAAAAATAAATCAGTAAAAACATAGGCTCCTATAATCAATGAACTAGAAGAAAGAAATGTGTGGGGTTGCGATTTTAGATAGGATGACAAGTGAAGGTCATCCATGCCTGAAGGAGGTGAGAGGGCAAGTCATGAGGTTATCTGGTGTGTGTGTGTGTGTGTGTGTGTGTGTGTGTGTGTGTGTGTGTGTGTTTGGGGGCAGGGTACACTGAACGGGATACAGGATCTCAGATACAGAAGATGGCAACTCTAGAAACAGAAGGCTGCTCAGAGACACGTCTAACTGCTGGAGAAGGAAATTTTAGGTTCTTCATCTCTTCTCCAAAAGTCTGAAATTCAGAAATCTTAAGTCATACTTATCCCCTGCTGAGGTGAACTCCAGGCCTGGCTGTATAATGCCCATCCCTCTCCGTGGTTAAGCTTCCTTTTCACTGGATTAAAAGCCTCTAGCAGCCCCTGCCACGGTCCAGTGCATCGCTTATGACATTCCAGTGTCACTAAGTGCCCGGGCCCTAGAGAACACTCCGAAATGGCAGCAGATATTGTTGTGGGTGCCGTCAAGTCGGCTCAGACGCGTAGAGAAAACCTCCTTCACCATCATCACCAGCTTTCCTGGGTTGAGCCCACTGTGTGAACCTATCTCATTGAGGGTCTTTGTCTTTTTGGCTCATCCTCTACTTTACCAAGCATGCCTTTCTCCTCCAGGGACTGGTCCTTCCTGATAACATGTCCAAAATATTACCAGCCTCATTTCATAAGAGTATTATGGCTGTACTTCTTCCAAAACAGATTTATTCATCTTTCTTGCAGTTCATGGTTCTAGGAGGAGGCACCTCCCCTCCCCAAAATGGAAAAAAACTCTGCTGAGTGGAGCTGTCATCGTGTGCATTTTTCCCATGAGACAAGGATCAAGCAACTCACTTTGAATTAATGTACCCAGTGGCATCTCCTGGGAAGTTTCTCTCTGGACAGAGTGAATTTTGTCATAAAAGCAGTTTTACACAAACCTTGCTTTTTGGTTTCCTGCTATTGGGGGGCAGGGGACATGCGTGGCACAGAAGCTGTTGTGATATTGAACATAGCTTAAGGACAACACTATATGAGAAAAACTCAAGTGTATGAGAGGTTTCTTGTTTCAAAAAAGGTGAAATGCTTTTGATGACAAATCTCGCTCTGAATATCCATCAACTTCCTGTACAGATAAAAATGTCAATTCGGAATATGCTTGGATTTCATTCCACCAGGTCAGACTGTTAATCAAGCTTTCTATTTAGAATTTCTGAGAAGACTGCAAAACAGTGTGTAACACATAAGGCAGAGGTGGGACTGGTTTCCCAACTATGACAATGTACCTGCTTATGCAACCATCACCGTGTGCTAGTTTAAGGCAAACCCCAGCATCTTCTTGAATCATCTGACCTCATTTGGTGCAACTTTGCTTCTGAAAATGAGACATGAAAGGACAGCGATTTGACGACATAGAAGAAGTGAAGAAACAAAGGAAGGAGATGCTGTCAGCCAGCCAAAAAGATGAGTTTGAAAAAGGCTTCTAAGAATGGTATTACAGATGTGACAAGTGTATTAAGTGCAAATGGTGATACGGTTGTTTTGTAAAAAAAATTAAATACAAAGCTTTGAAAAATAAATACAGAGGAGCGTGGGGGGTATAAGAGGAGCTGATGCCAAGGGCTCAATAAAAAGTAATTGTCTAGAAAAGAATGATGGCGACATATGTACAAATAGGCCTGATACAATTGATGTATGGCTTGTAATAAGAATTATAAGAACCCCCCAATAAAATGATCAAAAAATAAAATAATATGCAAACTTTTTAAAAGGAAAAGAAATTTCATTTTGGTGGGGGTATCCTCTCATATTCCATATTTCTTGCCAACACCTTAATTCAAAGGCATCAGTTTTTCTTCAGTCTCTCTCATTCATTATTCGGCTTTCACATGACTATGAGACAGTTGAAAATATATTGCCTTGAAAAGAAGGGGAGAGAGGAGCTTATACAAAGGGCTCAAGTAGAAAATATTTGGAAATGAAGGTGGCAACATATGTACAAGTATGCTTGATACAAATGATGTATTGGATTTTATAAGAGTTGTAAGAGCCCCCAAAAATATCATTGAAAAAAATATATATTGCCTTGGATCAGGCACTAGTCTGCCTAGTGAAATCTTTGCTTTTGAACATTTTAGAAAGATATTTTGCAGTAGATTTTCCCAGTGCCACAAATCATTTGATTTCTTTACCTGCCACCTCCATGGGATTGAAATCCTGACAACTTCAATCTTGTCTCCATTTATCATGAGAGGGCTTATTGATCCAGTCTGAAGAGTTTTATTTGGGTTAAGGTATAATCCTTACTGAAAGCTATAGTCTTTGACCTTTATCGGCAAGCAAGGTTTCATCATCTGCCATACAACATAGAACAAAATCATATAACAGATTTTAATGACAATCCTGATACTAGGTTCTTCTTCATAGAGTACAATTCTTCTTCAATTATTTGCGCGGCTTACAGATTGAATAGGGATGGATAAAAGTTGAGACATAGCTTCCTAATTTTAAACTATGCGGTATACCATCTGTGGTAGCCTGAGTTGCCAGGAGAAACAAAATCAGTGACACTCATTAATGTATAAGAAATAATTGTGGGCTGAGCCCCGGTGGCGTAGTGGTCGTGCACAGGACTGCAGCCCACTGGGTTGGAGGTTCAAATCCTGCACAAGGCTGGGCCTCCTACTACCACCACCAGAGGGCAGTGATGCCCCAAAAACAAAAAAAAAAGAAATAATTGTATAAACAAGGTCCAGGCAAGTCTACTTTAAAACTATTATTTTTACACATACACAAAGATTTTAGTAATTAGAAAATATGCAGAAGTTTAGCTATATACAACTTTAAAATGTTTACAACAAAATTAAGAAAATTAAGAAACTATTTAGATTTAAAGTAATAGTTTTGGGAAGAAAGGGTTAAAAAAGAGGAGCTGATATCAAAGGACTCAAGAAGAAAGATAATGCTTAGAAATTGTTGATGCCAATATAATTGTACATTTACTCTTGAGATGATGGGTGCATGGTTTGTTATGATATATGCCTCAATAAAATGATTTATTTTTTAAAATAAAAAAGAAAGAAATAACTTTATATCATGAAATAATTTACTTGTGCTAAGGTTACCCCAGATGAACAGACACTCCTGTCAGTGTGATGTGAACCTTACTGGAAATTCAAGTCACGATGCAGGTGGGGGGATGGGGAGAGCAGGACCACGCATGTCTCAAGAGAAGGTGAGTACATTTCTATTGGTAGGAAAATAGGAAGGAGCAGCCTCCCATAGGGGGACCCAAAGGGAGAATATGCCTCCTACTATGTTCCTAACTATACCCTTTTGACCCTAGTTTCTACCCAACCCTTGGCTCCCCAGGCCATGTGGTACAGACTACTGGGATTTGAGACTCTGTTCTTTCAAGATACACAACATCCTTCACAGGCCACACCAGAAAGATCTGATGTGAAAACTCCACTAAATGGATGGGTTATACCTCAAACTCATCTTAACCTTTGGGCTTGATGCTGAAACTCCCTAGTGTTAGAAGAACACTAGTAGTATAGAACTAGTGGTTGTTCGACTTTGGTTCCAATCTCTTGCCTTGAGGGCACCCAATGAATGGTGGGATGGAACTAACATATGCTTACTATTTTAATACCCTCCTTGATTTATAATGATATATTTTAATCTGGTAGGCATAGTTCTGGCATTGTCATGAAGGTTATTGAAAGTTTTGCCCTGTTATCAATCTTCATTGTATGTGAAAATTGTGTCCAGTCACTTCAGCGTTTAGTCTGGACAAGTCAATAAATCATGTTGTGGTTTGTAGGCAGTCTATACTTTTATCATTTCCTTTTCTCAACTCTTTTAAATTCTGTATGACTGGCTGAATTCATAACTGTCCCAGGAAGATGATTGATAATGTTTTCTAGCGTAAAATGACAATGCTATCTCTAAGGTGAACCAGAGAAATATATAAAATATAGATATATGAATGGATTGGGGGTTCACACTTAATTCTAACCTCGATCTAAGAACAATTAGTTCGTGTGACATGCCCCTTCTGGATGCTTGGCCTCACGAAGAGATCATGGAAAATAGGGGTGCCAAGGGTGGTGAAGAAACTAGGTTGTGCCCAGCTATCAGAGAGAGTAGCATCTGGAGTCTTAAAAGCTCGACTTCAAACAAACAGCCATCTAAATGACATAGTAACTAAGTGCGCAGTCTGTGTGAAGCTAGGATTGTGAATAGCATCATCCAAATCGCAAACAGGGAATGGCATCCGAACTGAAATCATGAACACCTTGTTTGCAAAGATTCTGGATGCCGGTGGAAGCGCAGAGTTCACTTGCAGAGTTCACACACAGATGAGCCTCTGGTGAATTTGACCAATAGATGAGAGATATGAAGAGCCTGTTATCAGGCTGACAGCACAGGTCAACTATGGTATATTAGTTAGGTTAAAATGTGATATCTTATTCCACCTCTTTTCTGACCCACTTGAAAGTTGTTTCCATTTAAAACAATCACAGCAAAGTGAAGGGAAAGGACATGCGGACTGAGTCTCTGGGACTCCCCTGCGACTATAGACCAGAGATGGCAAGAGCCTTGCTATCTTGCAGAGAGCACTGGAAAGTGGGCTGTGGTAGATGTAGTTAAGTTCAAATGTAACATCTTATCATTTGATCTCCCTTTTGACACCTTTTAAATTTGTTCTAACTTTTTAAATATTTTCTGCTTTCTTTTCCCTTGAGGTTTTTCTCTTATTTTGTTGTCATTAATTTGAGTTGTTATTTATATATTATAGATTATTCTGTGTATTAAATGCAGGATAGGTAAATCTATAAAGACTAACTGAATTAATGCTTTCTTAGGAGTGTGGCGAGGGAGGTTGGGGGAAAATGGGGAGCTGATAACAGTGAGTACAGGAAAGAAGAAAACGTTCTAAAATTGATTGTGGTAATGATTGTACAGCTCTTCTTCTGTCATTGAACTACTGAATTATACAGTATATGAATTATGTCTCAATAAAACCGTTTGACCCCCAAAAATAGTTTCATATCATGACGGCACCCCAGCCCAGTCCATTTCAAATCTACAGGTCCTGTGCTAGCCGGCACTCTGCAGTCACATAGCTACAAGACAATGATCCAGAAAGGTGACTGGGGTAGCAGGGAGATCACAGGACACAGCGGGGTGGTGTGCATCCTCATCCAGTGGAAACATGGCAGCTCTCTAGATCATGCGCCCACATGGGGCTACCCTGGAGGCAGACCCAGAGTACTAGCGAGCAATAGCATGAATGGTCAAGAGAGGAAGAAGTTCCCAGTGCCTCTCTTGAAAAGAGGCAACATCCCCAAGGGGGCATCAGTAGGCTATGGCTTCACTGGTAAATTGGACTCCTACACGTGCACCCTAAGCAGGTGTAGTTGGACATAAAGTCCAACTGTCACATCTTTGTTTTGTTAGGACTACCTTTTGGTCTGAATATGGATGGCATGTGAGCATGATTAAGAATTCTAGGCTTCCCTCCAGCATCAAAGAACTAAAAATTACACTATTGTAAATGAGGAGGAAGTGCAAGAACTAAGGAAAGTTGCATGTTTCATTGGTGCTACACTGCACCCTGACTGGCTCCTCTTTTCCTTCTGATTCTTCTGTAAGGGAATGCAGGACAGATGATCCTTTCAGGACCAGTGGTGAGAGTGGTGACACTGGGAGGGTGGAGGGAAGGTGGCGTAGAAAGGGGGGACCGATTATGAGGATCTATATATAACCTCCTCCCTGGGGTATGAACAACAGGGAAGTGGGTGAAGGGAGACACTGGACAGTGTAAGATATGACAGAGTGATAATAATTTATAAATTATCAAGGGTTCATGAGGGACGGGGAGCGGGGGGGTGGGGAATGAGGAGCTAATTCCAAGGGCCTTAGTAGAAAGTAAATATAATATATATATATATATATATATATATATCATTTTATTGGGGGCTTGTACATAGCTTGCAAGCTAAATACATATACTGTGCCAAGCACCTTCGCATGCTTGTTGCCATCATCATTCTCCAAATATCTGCTTTTCTACTTGAGACCTTGATATCAGCTTTCCCCTCTGTTCCCACTCCCCCCTTCCCCACCAACCCTCATTACTTTATAAATTATTATTATTTTGTAAACTCTTACACTGCCCAACATCTCCCCTCGCCCACTCTTCCAATGTCTGTCTTCCAGACAGGAGGTTATGTGTAGATCCTTATATTTGGCTTTCCCTCTCTAACCTACCTTCCCTCCACCCATCCGGTAATTCAGTTCTCACTACTGGTCCTGAGGGGTTCATCTGTCCTGGGCTCCCTGTATTTTCAGTACCCATCTCTATCAGTGTACCTCTTCCTGTCCAGCTAGAATTGTAAGGTAGAATTGGGATCATGATAGTTAAGAGCGGGGGGGAGCTTGCTTCAGTTGCACATATACTAAAATTGGATAGTTGGGGGAAGGGAGCCTTCAGGAACTAGATGAAAGTTGTATGTTTCATCGCTACTTCATTGCACCTTGACTGGCCCACCTCCTTCCCATGACTGTTCTGTAAGGGGGTGTCCAATTGCCCACGAATGGGCCTTGAGTCCCCACCCTGCTCTCCCCCTCATTCATAGTGATGTGATTCTTGTTCTTTGATACTTGATATCTGCTCCCTCCAACCCCTCGTGATCACACAGGTTGGTGAACTTTGTTGCTTCTCAGCTGGATGGCCATTTGTTTATCTTCAAGTCTTTAAGATCCCCAGATGCTTTATCGTTTGGTAGCTGGGCACTATCAGCTTCCTCCACTCTATTTGCCTTTTGTCTTCAGCGATCATGTCGGGAGGTTGGGCACACAATGATATGATTTTTGTTCTTTGATGCCTGATACCTGGCTCTTTTAACACCTCATGGTCGCACAGGCTAGTGAGCTTCTTCTATGGTGGGCTCTGTTGCTCCTGAGCTAAATGACTTCTTGTTTACCCTCCAGACTTTAAGACCCCAGACAGTATAATCTTTTGATAGCCGAGTACCATCAGCTTTGTTCACCACTCTTGCTCATGCCCCCACATGTCCTCAGTAATCGTCTCAGGAAAGTGCGCACACAGTGATACGATTTTTCCTGTTTGATGCTTGAAACCTGATCTTTTCGACACCTTGTGGCCACAGTGGCTGGTGTGCTTCTTCTGGGTGGACTTGGCTCCTTGTCAGCTAGATGGCCATTTGTTTATCTTCAAGCTTTTGAGATCCCAGATGCTATATCCGTTGATAGCTGAGCACCATCAGCTTTCTTCACAACATTTGCTAATGTACCTATTTGACTTCAGTGATCATATTGGGCCAATGAACATCATGGAACACCAGATTAATAGAACAAAGTGTTCTTGCATTGAGGAAGTGCCTGGGTGGGAGCCCAAGGTCCATTTGCTACCTTATTACTAAACCTATAAATATATTTACCTCCACAGAAGGTAAATTTCCTCCTTATCATAAATAATTATATTTACATATGTACATTGCGTTTAGACCTCTGCAAGTGCCCTTTGCCTTTTAGTTCTTTCCTCCATTTCCTTCTACCTTCCTCCTGTCCCACTATCATGCTCAGCCTTCATTTGAGCTTCAGTCCTTCCTCTCTGTTATATTACCCTTGCTTAAGCCCTACCAGGCCTCCCACACCCTCCTCACCACTGATTCCGAACCACTTGTTGCTCCTCTCTTCCCAGAGCCCGTCCATGTCCCCCTCCTTCTCCCCACTCCCCCGTGTCCCTCAGGAACCAGCGGTCCAGTCATTCTCTCCTCCCGACTGTCCATCCAGGAGTGTTCCTTTCTTGATTCGATCCATTTTGAGGACGCAGACTGCATTACTTCCCCACCATCTGACCCCCGAAATGTTCTCTGCTTCATAGGTAGACAGTATGATATGTTCTATTATTGTTGGCCCGGCTCCCACTGTGACCCATTAGGCTCCCGCAGGGGTGTAGTCCTTTGAGCGTCGTGGGCAGGGACTGGACCAGCTCTCTTTCTCTTCCTCCCTGTCCACCTCTCATCTGGGTGTGGCATGCTGGCTCCTCCTCCCAGCCTGTTCTCTGCCACGCCCACTCTGGTTGTGTCCGGCCCTGTAGCTCTCTCTTTTCTCCTTCCATGTGTCCACGCTGTCCTCTTGGTTGGGTGCTTCATGGTAGGATCTGCATGCTCACCCCAGCTTCTGTGGAGACAAGACCAGTCCTCTCCCCCTGGGTGGCTTAGTGCCCTGCTCCTTCCATTATCCATTCACTTTTGGACCCCCTTTTTCTCCCTCCCCCCTCCATCCTTCTCCCCACTGTGCCGTACCCAACATGTACTTCCCTGGGTTTGGGAAAGCAAATATTTTGAGATAGATGTGTAGAATGTGATAAGAGTTGCATGCGCCCCCCCCAAAAATGATTTTTTAAAAAGGGTTGTAGGTTTCCCATTTGTCTTTGACTGGGAAAAACCATTGACACTTATGTATGTGTGTATATATATATATATATATAGAAAGAAATTTGTATCACGAAAATGGCTCACACAGTCATAGAAGTAGGCAAATTCAGAGTCTCTATAGCAGATGTTAAGCTGCAGTCTTCTCCAGACTTGCATAACTACAGGGCTGATGACCATAGGCTGGTAGATCTAGATGTGGATGAATCCAAGGTCAGGAGGTCAGGCTTGTGGGTGCTAAGGCGAAGGAATCCAAGGTTAGCAGGTCAGGTGGCAAGCAGTCGACAAGTCCTAGGATTAGTAGGCAATATTGCAGGCCATTTAACTCAAATTCAAAGCACAGAGCTCAATGAATTAGAAGATCCAGATCCAGCAAAAAAAGCAAGCAAGTTTTTCTACCGCGCCCACATATATAGAAAGCCGGCCACAGCTCCAAAGAAAACCTCCTTTTAAATGATTATGCCAGAACCATGTGACCTAATTAAGAGTATATATCTTACTCTAGTGTTTTCACAATTCGAGTAATGTGATTACATTATGTCAGGTCAGTTCTAAGTGATTACATTATGTCAGTGCTAACTGCCAAGCCACGGAGAAGTCTGACCCAGCCAAGTAGACACAAACCTATCACATCATTCTTCATAAGGTTACCCATACTTTGTTAATCAAATGTGCTCACATAGTTCATAAAACACAAGTAAAGGGAGGAGATGAGCCAGTCAGGGTGCAGTGTAGCAATGATGAAACATATAACTTTCCTCTAGTTCTTCAATGCTTCCTCTCCGCCACTATCATGATCTCAATTTTACCTTAGAAATCCGGCTAGACCAGAGGCTGTGCACTGGTACAGACAGGAGCCGGAAACACGGGGAATCTGGTACAGACGATCCCTTCAGGACCAGTGGTGAGAGGGGCCATACCGGAGGGTGGAGGGAAGGTGGGGTGCAAAAGGGAGAACCAATTACAAGGATCTACCTATGATCTCCTCCACAGGGGACAGAAAAGAGAGAAGTGGGTAGAGGGAGACATCAGATAGTGTAAGATATGGCAAAATTAGAATAATTTATAAATTACCAAAGGCTCAGGAGGGAAGGGGGAGAGGGGAGGAAGAAAATGAGGACCCAATTCCAAGGGATTAAGATGAATGCGAACGTTTTGAGAATGATGAGGCAGCAATGTACAAACGTGCTCAGCATACAACGGACGGCTGCATGGATTGCGATGAGCTGTATGAGCCCCCAATGAAATAAGTTTTCGGAGTAAAGATCCTTCTATGAATCTATGCCTTCTGCCAACATCCCTCTGACATCAGTAGATATTGTTGCTTTTTTATTATCATCACTGGTTGTACAACCAGTTGCTATTTAGCTACTAACGGAAAGGTTGATAGTTTGAATTCATATGGAGGTGTCTGGAAGAAAGTTCTGGTATACATAAATCAATCATTGAAAACTCTGTCAATGCAATATTCCTGTTCAGAGCAGCCAATGCACACGGAGGACCATAGGAAAGCCCCACTATGAGATACGGCATCCTTCACTGACCCGTAGCGCTATAGGGCACAACACTGGAGATGCAATTCGGAAAGTGTGCCTGTTCTGACCCCACCACACGGGAGGAAACACTAAGGACATGCAACAGAACAGCAAGGGCAGCAAAGTAATGAAGTCTTTGAGGAATACAAAAGATAGACTTTGGGGTCAGGGCGTGGCACCCCATCAGATTCGACTGGAAAACACTCCTAAAGGTCAACAAACAGACCTGGAACTATTTATAGGCTTTACTTTTTATGTTATTGGCATCATTATGATTTTCCTTATTTTTGTTTTGCTCTCTCTTATTTTGGGGCTTCTTATTGTCTCTGTATGTCTATCTAGATAAGATAGGCAGGAAAACAATCCAGAGAAGAAAGCAATGGGACCAATGGCTCCAGGGAAATATGGAGGGAATGGGGGAGAGAGGGGGTGATGGGGCATGCGAACAAACCCAGGGACAAGGGAACAACAAGTGACCAGAAATTGATGGCAAGAAGGGCGATATGATGCCTAGTGGGGCTTGATTAAGTGCAAGGTAGCTAAGAGGAATTCCGAAACCTGAATGAAGGCCAAACATGATAGTGGAACAAGAGGAAAATAAAAGGAAATAAAGAACTAGGGGCAAAGGACATATGTAGAGGCCTAAATACAGGCATGTACATATGTAAATACATTCATATCTAATGATAGGTAAACAGATCTGTGTACATATATTTGTTGAGTAGGAAGGCAGCAGATGGACATTGGGCTTCCACTCGAGTACTCCCTCATTGCAAGAACACATTCTTCTAATAACCCAGAATTCAGTTATGCTCACTTTCCCTGACATGATCGCTGAAGATAAAATGCGCACATACGCAAATGTGGTGAAGGAAGTTGATGGTGCCCAGCTATCAAAAGATACAGCATTTGAGGTCTTAAAGACTTGAAGATAAATAAACAGTTGTCTGGCTGAGAAGTAACAAAGTTCACATGGAAGAACTGTGTAATCATGAGGTGTCGTTGGAATCAGGTATCAGACATCAAAGACCCCAAACAAAAAATCATATCAGTGTAACTGAGGGGGAAGATGAATAGGAGACCCAAAGCCCATCTGTAGATAATTGGACATCCCTTTACAGAAGAAACACAAGGAAGGGATGAGTCAACCAGGGTGTGGTATAGCACTGACAAAATGTACACCCTTTCTCTAGTTTTTTTTTCTTCCTCTAGTTTTTTAATGTTTCCTCCCCCTCCCCACTGTCATGACCCCAAGTCTACCTTACAAATCTGACTAGATTAGAGCATGTGCACCAGTACAGATAAGAGTTTACAACACAGGGAATAACTCATCAGGACCAATCATGAGAGTAGCGATACCAGGAGGGGAAGGGGAAGATAGGGGGAGAAAGGGAGAACCAATCACAATGATTGACATAAAACCCTCTACCATGAGGACAACAAAAAAAATGGGTGAAAAAAATGGGTGGAGACAGCAGTTGGTGTAAGACATGAAAAATATATATAAATTATAAATTATTCATTTATAAATGAGTACTATATAAACTGTTCCTGGGGGAGGTAGAATGGAAGAGGAGGGGAAATAAGTTGATACCTAGGGCTCAAGTAGAAAGAAAATATTTTGAAAATGATGATGGAAACATATGTACAAATGTGCTTGACACAATGGATATATGTATGGATTGTGATAAGAGCTGTAAGAGCCCCCAATAAAATGATTTTAAATTAATAATAATAATAATAAATTTTTAATTTAAAAATAAAGAAAATCTTATCAATGACAGCCTGCTACCACACACACCAAAGTTTTCTTATTTGTACTATTTCTCTTTCTGATTTAAAAAAAAGGAGGGGGGAGGCTGAGCCCCGATAGTACATGGATTGTGCGCAGGACTGTGGCCCTCTGGGTTGGCGATTCAAATCCAGCAGCAGCTCTCCAGGAACAAGACTGGGCCTCCTACTCCCACCACAGGGCAGTGATGCTCCCCCCACAAGAAAAAGGAGGGAGGGAAGAGAAATAGACAAAAGAAGAAAAAGCTAACTTACAGAAGCATTTCTGGAAAGATAACGAACAGTGTATTAAGATTTTGGAGGGCTGAGCCCCGGTGGCATAGTGGTTGTGCACGGGACTGTGGCCCACTGGGTTGGAGGTTCAAATCCAGCAGCATGGCTGGGCCTCTTACTCCCACCACCAGAGGGCAGTGATGCCCCCCCCCAATAAAAAGAAATGAGTGGAAAGACTTTGGTAACCTCTTCCCCAAATATGATTTCTACCTCAAGAATTCTATAAATTTGGAGAAAATATTGTCCCTAACGTTGACATTGAAAAGGTCAGCTTAGTCACTTCTATTCTTTTTTTTTTTTGGGGGGGGGGGGCATCTCTGGTGGTCATGGGTGCTACCTAGTGCCACTCCTGAGAGCCGTCGCTGGATTTGAACTGCCAAGCCCGCAGGCCACAGTCCCACACTCAACCACTTATGCAACCAGGGCTCAGCCCCTAGTCACTTCTATTCGTATGGAGAAAATAAACTGAATGAGGAAGAGGAAGACTGAGAAACACAAAAACCCACTTCAGCTGGGTTTGTCTACTGCACAGGATGGAGCTGACCTAACCTCACGTTTCCCAGACTGCAAATGTCGAAGGAAACAGGCTGCGGCATCTTGGTCCCCGCCTGGTGCCTTCTGGGGCCTGGTCTCTCAGAGGGCAACTGAACATCTTAACTGCTGTACCACCCCTCTCCCCGAGGCTCCTTTCCTGAGTGGAATGGGGAAGAGGAGGGTTAGAAGAAAGGGATTTTTTAAAAAGAAAAAGGAGAGCAATCAAGGCCTACTGTTGTTGTCATTGTTAGGGGCCCTCCAGTCCATTCCCACTCAGAGGGACCCGTGGACCACAGGAGACCCTGCCCAAGCCTGTGGCCACCTCACAATGGTCCTTATGTGGGAGCCCATCAAGGCAGCCATTGTGCTGCCCCTCCTGTCAAAGGTCTTCCTCTTTGTGGCTGCCCCAATGTTTGACCAAGCATGTTCTCCTTCTTCAGGAACTGGCCTCTCCTGACAACATGTCCAAAGTACGTGAGACAGATGGAAGAGCATCATTAAACTCTAAAATAAAAATGCACACATGCTTAAGGATGACAGACTATAGATAGGTATCTCTCTTGCCCCAAGCATCTATGAATGAGGGAGTCAAGGGTCGCAGGGGAACCCTCTGCCCTCGCCCTTTCCTAGACTCAAACCGAGGGTTTGAGGGTGATGAGATTTTTGATTGTCAGATTTTTTTTTTAATTATACCCAACTCCTCTCCCAAAAGTTATTATTAAAAAGTTCTAATGGTTAGAAAGTATGCCAAAAAAGAAAAACTAACTAAAGAAACCATAAATAGAGAAACAGCCTCATTGGCTTTCATCTGGAAAATCGCCTGAAAATGACAATGACTTTTGTTTTTTTTTAAGCCGCTACACAGGAAAGCCCTCACCCGCCTAGAAAGCCTCTTAGCCACCGCCGGATGCTACCAAGTCAAGATCCTCCGCAGACAGGAAATGCCTTTGCCAGCTCCAAGGTCCCCTTCCCGCAGCCCTCTCTGCTGTCTGGGGAGATTTGTGCCCATCTGACTGAAAAGGTTTCTCTGCCTGGAACAGTCAGAGAACCGCCTCAAATGAAGGCCATCGCTGGTCTTTCTAGTTTTTCTGCTCCCACTTTACACCCCGGATGTCATGTACGCACTTGGTGTCTCCTCTCAGTTAAGTCTCCCACGCCTTTAGAACCTAGAACTCCAGGCCCCCACCCCTCCACCCCCACCACCCGCACACACCCAGAGCAGTAGGGGCTTCTCTGCCTTCTTTCCAGGCCAGATTTTATCTTGGGTTGGGGACCCTCGAGTCAATTCGGACCCATAGCTACCCATGTGACAGAGGAGAACTGTCCCATAGGGTATCGTAGCTCTAATCTTTTCCGGAAGCCCTTTATCTGTAACAGTGTATTTCCTTTGCCATAGGGTTCCCTGCAGCCACATCTTAAGGGATAGCTGCTGTTCTGTCAACGTTGGAGCTCAGATATTGTTTGCTGGGTAGGAGCAATTCCCAAATTGCTTCTCATATTAAAAATCCATTGAGGGACAACATTGAATTAGACGTGTACAGAGAGCCCAATTTGGATTCCATAAGAGCCAGGTAGGACAAACAACAAATGTTATTGATACATCTGATGATTCCCACCACAAGATGTCAAACTCCTAACCATTTAGAATCATTTTAGGAGGCTGTTTGGTTTCCTGCCTCCTGTCTCACATTGTCAGTAACTGCATAAACATGAACTCCAGTCACAGGTTTAAAGGCTAGTTGGTTATTAGATTTTTAAAGAAAAAGCAAATTGGGTGAGCTTTTTGGTTCATATGAGCTCCCGCAGGCAGGAAAACCAGGAGGAAGATTTGGGGAACTCCCTTCTGTCCCTCAAAAAGCAAATTTCTCCCGAATATGAGTCCAAATAAGTTTTCCTGAATCCCTGTCCCTCCACCACACCCCCATTAACAAAAATGAATATTCACAGTAATGAAACCACACGCCAAAAAAATGTTGTCAAAAATGTTGAAAGAGAATAGCTACTTTCACTATCACAGATGGTTTCCTCTTTTCCCACAAGATGTCTTATCAGCTTTCACCCTGAAAAACCATAAAAAGTAAGAAAAAGAAACCTTATGCAATAGTTCTCTAAATAAAATACTACACAGCAGGCTAGTCATCCCCTCAAAGTGATGTTGTTTAAAGAGTCAAAGTACATCATGCAACAAAATCAATATCCTATTAAGTTAGAAAGGGTTCTGAATATCAAAGACCAACGAACTGAATAACTTAAAGTCTACGCACATGACCCAGGGGATTAATCACACGCTGTCGTGGTGAAATTAGGGCAACTCTTCCAATCATTAACGTTTTGCTTGCAAAAATGTGCTTTCTGTTTGTCTTTCTGCTAAATGATAACCGTTTTCAAGTTGAATCTCCTGATAAAAAGAGTCAAAAACAAGACAGGAGTTGTGCTGTAAAGGTCAGACATGCCGCTTCAACATGAAATAGCTACAAGACAAACAAATGAAAAATGCCTGGATTGTAAGAAGAATTTGTAAACAGTCACTGGCAATCGGCAGTGGGGCGCTTCGGAAAACCGTCTATGCCAACCTGTGTCCTGTGAAGACTCTATTTCCTCCTCGTTGCGTGCTGTTAAATTCTCTGGGAAATATTCAGATTCTGATATGCACACTTGAAGAATGTGAGGAGTAGCTTTATATTTGAAAACCACCTGGTGTCAGGGGTATCCCTACTTCAAAACAAGATCTCATCCCACAGCTTTTCTAGTGTCAATCAATACATAAGATTGTATTTCTCTGCTTGATAGTCACGATACAGTTATTCTCAAGAATAAACATTAACCAGGGGGTATCTCCAGGAGTGAAACACACACACTAATTCCAAGATTGCCCCTAACTAACTCGACCTGAGGGCCACAAGCCTCTCATTTTTCAAAAATGTGATCCAGACAGTCCTATTTCCAAACGAGACTGATGACGACCCTTGAAACCTGACTGAAATCTGTCAGGCAAGTCAGTAACCTTGAAGCCTGCAGCTGATGGGGAGGGAAAGTCTCCCATTCCCTGGTGACCCTGGGTGGAGAACGGAGCTTGCATTACAGGGTGGAAGGCATCTTATAGGTCAACGGGAGCATCCTCATGCTACAGATGAGAAAACCAAGGTTTGAGATACTCCATCCTAATCTTCTGGGCCATGCACACCTGTTTGAGGGCCTTGACTAAGTCTCCCAGAACTCGAAACTCCACCTTCAACGCCAGAGGCCGCCTGATTAGTTAAGGAGGCAATGTGCCAGTCACCTCCTGAGTCCGGTGCCTTTTCTACGCCATCACTCCATCTTCCTTTCCTGCTAGCACCTCATCTGAGGAGCCATTGCCCTGGTCAGGCAGGCCAGGCCACCATCAGTCTTCCCCTCGCCTCAGCCCGGGAGGCCCCTAACTCTACACAACTATGAAGCCTCTGTGGAGGCCGTGGCTGGAGGGGAAGAGTTCTGGGCCTCTCTCCACACAGGTGTCTTTCTGCCTCAACCTGGACCATCAGGGCCCGATGGCTCAGCTCTGTGAGTGGCTGGAGAGCAAGCTAGCAGGATGGCGGGTCACAGGTGAGAACACTGAGCTGACTCTCAGCCCTCAGGCCATCCCCTCCACACTCTCACCCTCTCCCATTTCGGCCTTTCCTGCACCCTACTAAAATGACCAGACGTCCCGTTTTTTAACAGTTTAACAACGTCCCACGGCATTTTTAAATTAAAATATATTACGATACTATTTTTGCGTTCGATGAAAAAAAATTGGGGGGGGCATCACTGCCCTCTGGTGGTGGGAGTAGGAGGCCCAGACTTTGCTCCTGTGGAGCCGCTGCTGGAATTGAACCTCCATAACAGTGGGCCGCAGTCCCACGCACAGGCACTACGCCAAGGGGCTCAGCCCTCTGTGAAAGTTTTTGTTGCTTCGTATACACCAAAATTTTAATCAAGAACACCCCCACCCCCACCCCACCCGGGACAATGAGGTCCCGCTTAAAATCTGGTCACTATAGCAGTCCTCCACCTTCCTCAGGCCAGGACCCTTTCATACTGTTCTTCATGTGGTGGTGACCCCCACAACCTTAAAATTATTTTCGTTGCTACTTCATCACTGTCATTTTGCTACTGTCATGAATCGGGCGACCCCTGTGAAAGGGTCCTTTGACCTCCAAAGGGGTCTCAATCCACAGGTTGAGAACCGCTGCCCTACACCCTTAGGACTCCCCACCCTGGCTGGGCCTTGGTCCCCTCTGTTCCCGATTCCTCTCCCTCCCTGTCCCTCCTCCTGAGTGCCCCGCTGGTGGCAGCCCCACAGGTGACAGTCCTTACATGGAAGCGGGTGGAGAGGGCGTGAAGGGGCTTGAGGAGCCCACCAGCGTCTCCCACCTTCCACCAAGAGTGCGGTGGCCAGCGGCTTAGGCCTAAGCAAGTTCCCTGCGGACGGGGAAACTCGGGGGACAAGGCCCATCCGCGGGGCTCATGGAGCGACTTTGGGGCGAGGACCGCCGCCCTCGGGGCCACCTCCTCCAGGCTCTTCTGGGCCTGGACGTCCCCATCCCCCGACACTCCTGCCGCGGCCGGCCGCTCGGCGGTGACGCACTGTTGACTCAGGCTGGTCAAGGCCGGCGGCCGGGGCCAGCGCGGAGCCGCCGGGATCGATGCGGCCGGGCGGCGGCCTCGCGCGGGCTTTGCTCCCGCCGGCACCCGGGGCTGAAAACCTGCCGGTGTGCGGGCTCACGGCGCCCCGAGGCCGGCCCGCCCGGCCGCCCGCAGCCCCGGGCAGCTCGCCCACCCGCGGGTGCCCAGAACCGCGCTCCCCGCTTGCTCGAGCCAGACCCCGACCCTGCACCAAAGCGCGGAGCTACCCTGTCCCCCACCCCCCACCCCCCCGCGGCGCGCTACGTCTTCTTTGGTGGCTGTTTTGTTTTTCAAATCAAAAGAATTGCATCTCCAACGGGTCAGTGGTCCCACAGACAGGTTTATTTTATACCAAGTGACTCAACTTGAAAAAGAAAAAAACGAAACACCACTTTGGCCATTCGAGTGAACAATCATATATACAACCATTATAAACATCGATATGACACAATTATCTACAACCTACTTACATTTCATGAACCTGCTACTAGCCTTCGAGAATATTTGCGATTAATTTCAGCCATCTGGGGAGTCGGTTTCCCTGCTTGTGTGGGGCCATACTCGGCCTGTCGAGCGGTCAGCTACTGACCAAAAGGCAGGGGCCTCCCAGCCAGCAGCGTCTCCCCGGGAGGGCGCCTCACAGACCCTCCTGTCTCCTACAGGGTGGCTTAGAGTTGGGATGAGCTCCACGAGGCAGTGGATTTGGGGGGGTGGGGGGTAGGTGTGTGCCCAGGGTCAAGCTGGTACTGTGAGTGCAAACAAGCATTGAAGATTCCTATCAGCTCTCCTTCTGACAGAAGAATACACACATCCCAGAGAGCAAAACTCTGCAATGAGTTAAGGCAGCAAGGTAAGAATTTCACATAAATGATTGCTTCCTTCGAAAATATCCCCCGACTGCAGTGCCTTGGAGCACAAGGCCTGTCTGAGCATTTAGGACACCCCTTTACTCTTCCAGTTACACATGATGGAGATTCCCAATTACAGGCAAGCTATTCAAGAACCTGCTTAAAACCTTTTAAGTCGAAACTTAAAAACCTAACAAAAAGTTGAAAAAATGACTTTTCTATAAATAGAAGTAATGGTTTACTTTAGTGGGAAAAGGGGGGTGCTGACCATCTCTGTGAAGAGTCATTTTATCACAGCTCTAAAATCAGCACACCATCCATGTAAGGCTTCAATGTGAGCTTGTTAATTAGCCAGTGCACCACATTTTTTAGGGTTTCTGGAATACCAGAAAATTGGCTCCTTTTATCTTTTTCCACTTCTTCCATGAAGATTTCTGAAGCAAAATGTCATCCCCAAATCCAGTTTACCAAAGATGCCAGCCAGTGCCAGCGGCTATCATCCAGCATTAAAAAAGCCTTTATCGCCCTCAATGTCCACTTCCTGGTCTGAGTCCTCGGAGACCTCCGATTCCAGGTCTTCCTGGGAGACCGGGGAGGGTGAGCCCTGAGAGCTCTCCAGAGAAGCACCTTTGTTCTGGTCACTGGGCAACTCTTGCCTCTGCTCACAGGGATTGTCCAAACTCTCCAGATCGTCTTTTTTGCTGCCTTGAGGGTTCTCCTGAACAGAGGAGAGGAAAAGGAAAATTAGTGACATCGTGAAATAAGGAGAAGTAGGGACAAAAATCAAAATAGTTCTCATTCTGTACGGTTGTTTTTATTTTTACTTTTTATCACATGCTTTCTGCCACAACCATCTTATTCAGAAAGCACAGGACTGTCACTTTTTCATCTTGGAAGAGGTGAAGAGAACAGTGGTTGTCATGTAGAGATTATACTCTAACCAGATAAGAGGCCAGTCACATGTACCTGTAAATGTGTATATCAATAGAATGCTGAGCTACAGTGCAGACTCATGGCCTCAGGATGTATTAAAGTTTAAGGGAGGAGAGGGATCATAACTACAATATAATTCCCTTTTCAATTATATATGAACATTTTATTCAAAATCATTTGTATAAATTCCCTTTATATCCTTCCCCTATAGTAAATTTATACACACAAGTATGTGTAGAGTTACAAAGTCATGTCAAAGGGAAAAAATACAGAACTTGAAGAATGCAGTTAAACAATTATAATTCACTGAGAAAGTAAAGGGGAAATTTCTGGAAAGCATTTTCATATTTCATACTATTTTAAGAGTCATATATACATCCTATTTAAAGAGTTTTTGGTTAAATGAAGTCAAATCTTTTATGAAGAATTAAATAAATTAGTGAATGGTTATTTTTGTGTTGTTTATCTAACCTCAACATGGACATTATGTAGAACAGCATGATAATGATACTAAAGTTTTCTTTAAATGAGATTGACATAGTCACTTGATAGCAACTACACAAAATAGATGTTCACAGTCCAAGACTAACATGGAATCTTCAAGTATTTAAATTGTGTTAAAAAAATGATTATAGAGATTTTTCTGCTTCTGAATATTCTTTGTACTTATGACATCTTGTTTTAAAAAACAAATAATAACATTGCTTCATTAATTTTTTCACTTGTATTATTGCTTGAAAATATTATATTTATTAATCTGAGTATACATTGGTAAGTGAACAATTAAGTATCTTTTAGAGAATATAGCTTGTAAGAATATCAAAAACAAACCTTTGGCTCTAATTTTACAGAACTCCCTTATTTACTGTTTTGAATAAAGCTCCTCTAAAAAACGGAATTAGCCTTTACTTTTTATCACAACTTGTGTAGCAAGGTCCTTGAGAGAAGGACTATTCTGAAGTTTTAACCACTTTCCAAACAGGGTCCATGTTTTGCATTTGTTTTCAAGGTTAGGAGTTAGATGGAAAATCATTTTGTTAACATCTTGATATTTAATTCTTCTAAAAGGCCTTTTAAGGCCGGTGCAAACAAGACTTAGAGGTGTTTATTTCCTTATATTTACTCTTGAGTTCTGCCTGGTTTTATTATGGCTGGGTAAATAAAAGAAACAATTTTCTCCCAAAGATAATTGCTTAAGTCATTTACTGTCAATTACTTTATCTTTCCTGCGTTAATTAGATAAACAACATATGGGGTTTATAAAACAATTAGCCAGGAGTTTTACTAGCCAGTGTGTGAACACCGCAGCATAATTGATATAGGAACTGCATTAGGTGCTTTTAGCATTACTGTCACCTGAGCGATTCTGCGTGCATTTCAGCAGGCTTATTTGCCCTTTTAATCAAGGTGAAGAGGTTAAAGAGGCTCTCAAATGACTTTTGCATACAACCCACAACAGGCCTCGAAATGGGGGATAACACGATAAAACATTTTTTCCATAGAAACGGAAGCTTGTGATACCTGTTTCAGTCGCCTCCATTTAGCACGTCGATTCTGAAACCAGGTTTTCACCTAGAGGAAACAAAAAAATGACAACTTGCCGCCAGCCCTGAAGTTCCAGAGGATGTGTGGCGGGCGGGCGGCGAACCTGCGCTCTTGCTCGCTGGCTGGCGGCCGGGGCAGCGGGCGGCTCCGAGCCTCGCTTCCGCGGGGCGACCCTCCACCCCACGAACAACTCCCCCCCCCACACCCCCACACCCCCGCCCAGCCCCTCCAGGAGACCCCGGCGCTCACCTGCCTCTCGCTGAGCTGCAGCATCTTGGCCAGGCGCTTCCTCTCGGGCGGGGAGAGGTATTTCTGGGTCTCGAACTTCTTCTCCAGCTCGATGGTCTGATCGTTGGAGAACCTCACCTGGCCGCCTTTCCGTTTGTGCAGCGGCCTTTGCAGGAAGGGGTTCCAGAGCAAGGGTTTGCCTGCGGGCGACAGGAGACGCCTTGAGCGACGGCCCTGGCGCACCCGGGCCTGGGCCCCAGGGGAAAGGCACGGACCCTCTCCCCCCACCCTCCACCCCCCGCCAGTTCCAAACACGCATACGCTGGCTACCTACCTACACACACACACTCTGTATAATGACATGTACACATATAAAGACATACGACGTCTGAGCACAGATCCACCCTGCACCCTGCTCCCCATCACTCCCAACCATCCCCTCCACAGCTGGATCCAGACACACCAACTCTTCTGTCTCCAAAAGAACTCGCTACAAGTTGACTTAAAAAGCGCCAAGCCTCACAGTGCGTCCTTCTTGCATCCTCTCCACTTCGTACACCACTCTCTGCCTTCCCAGGGCCGCTCGCTCTCTATCAGCCCGCTGCCCAAACCGCAGGGAGCGAGGGTGTTGGGGAGCAGCAGCGCGGCTACACCCCGACCCCAGGCCGAGAAGCTTCGCGCGTGGCTGCGCGAGCAGCGCCGGGGCCCAGGGGAGCCTCCAATCCCGGCCCCAGGGCCCAGCAGCCTCTGATTTCACGCCCGACCCGCGGAGGCGGCCAGTTAAAGCCACCTCGTGGGCTATGGCAACATTTCCGTCAATGTGTTTCCTGTTGGTCTATCGCGAAAAACCCTTTGCTTCCTCCTGCCTAGTCCCACCAGCAACCCGAGGAAACCCGGAGGGCTCGATGCAAATGTCTGCCCGCAGGCCCAGTGCGGCCGAGGGTCTCCAGGGGACCGCGCTGGAGCTGCCGACCCAACCCGCCGGCAGGCTGGAATGAAAACATTCAATATAAGGAACGTTGAGATTTTACAAAATAATCCAAGAAAAAACAATCTCCCTCAATGGTGAGAGGGAAAGTTGGATTGGGTCAGAGGCCGTGTCACAGTATTATGATTCATCGTGACTATTAACAGGAATCCTGGTGGCGTCGTGGTTACACGCTGGGCCGCCAAACTCCAGATCAGTAGGCAGAGAGGCCCGAGAACAATGCTTTCTACTCCTGGAAAGAGTTTCCGTCTAGAAACTGCACCGGGGCAGGTCTACCGGGCTTTCTGCGTCTGGACGGGCTTGGTGGCGGTGAGATGAAATTGTCATTGTCTCCAGGCTCTTACTGAACCTGCCAATAACAGTGAATGGATATCAAAACACCACGGTTTCCCCTGATCTGCTTCCTCCCCGCACACCCAGAGGGACCAAGGGGTGCTCCGCTGTCGTTGGCAGTTTACTTAGGGGACGAGCCCGCCAATTCTAGGGGCCGGCGCAGAACCTTCCCGAAGAGTGCCGGGGGTCTGCGGCTTGCCACCCCCAAGACGTGTCGGGCTCCGGCCGGCCTGAGCCCAAACACTTCGAAAAGTGGGTGGGTGAGTGTGAGAGCGAGGGGTTGGTGTGTGTGTGTGTGTGTGTGTGTGTGTGTGTGTGTGTGTGTGTGTGTTTTCTCGAGATTTTGCTTGCGTCAGGTTTCAGACGGGTGCAAAACAGCCTCGGGGGGGGGGGGGGAAGGAAGCAACTGGTTATTTTAGCTGCCATATAGTCACATCCCACACAGAGGAAATGAACAATATCAGAAAAACGGATCCCGGCTATCAGAAGTCGAGTGTTTCCTGAATTTGTCTGTATTGAGGATGTCGATAAAATAATCAGCTGCGTGCACTACTCCGGGGGAAGGGTCTGCTTCATGCAGCCAGGAAAACACTTAACAGCTTCTGAAACCAGATTTACTCCTATCGAGAACTCAAGATTTCCTGTATGAACGGAAAGGGTCAGGCTCTTTCAC
>PVJH01025119.1:0-31992 GCA_004026705.1 Nesogale talazaci
TCCAGATCCCGTCATGCAGCACGCACCTCACCCCACACACCCCCAAGTCCTGGACCACGCACCTAAGGCCCCCACTCCCCCAAAACTCCGCTCTAGGCGCCTTCACACCATCCAACACGTGGTCTGAGCCCCCCCTCCAAAAAAAAACTTTGGGCAGGGCTTTTCACGCCACCCAAATGTGGCTCGTGCTCCCCGCTTGCCCCAAACTCCGCTCCAGAGCTTTCCACGCCTTCCAAACTCGGCCCGTGCTCCCCGCTCGGCCCAAACTCCTCTGCAGGCACCTTCATGCCGTCCGATAGGTGGTCTGAGGCGCCCCCCTCATCCGAAAACTGTGCTCCAGGGCTTTTCACGCCGCCCAAACCCTCCCTGCCCTGCTCCCCATTCCCCCGCATCTCTTTACTTGCCCCAAATTGTGCTACGAACGGTCTCACACTCCTCGCACCCGGTCGGTGCCGCATGCCCCCTAACACCCTCCGACCCCCCCAAACCGGAGCACACTCCGTGAATGGAAAAACAAAAAACAAAGCCCCAAAAAACCAGACTTGTAACCCCTCTTCTCCGTAGAGACGGGGTACGGACCTACCCCACAGAGCACCCAAAATCCCCGTCTGGGGCCGAGTCGGCACAGCAGGGAGCCCTCAGTGTAAAGACTGGGTGCCAGTCTACACCTTCAGCCTCGCCCAGTGTGCCCAGGCCTGCCCCTCACCGCAAAAGGAACACCTACGTGCGCCGAGTAGCAGTAGCAACTACCAAGAACCGGCTGCGAACGGCCATTTAAAAGGGGTGACCCCTCCGCTGTTTGCGGCTGCGCATTAGCTGGCTCCACCCTCCTTCCCGAAATTTCCCACCAACCCCCCACATTTACAGCCAATCACGTTCCAGCCTGCTCAACCGCTCTTTGGTATCTGCCTATGTGTCTATGCCCTATTGGCTGCAGACAGTCACCGCTACTCACCTTATTTTCATATTGCAGACTTCCCGTAGAGAGCCGTGTGCAAAGCGTGGGTGGCGGGGTTTGGCGCCCTTTCTCTGCTTCCGGTTTGATTGGGCATGTGGGGGAGGGGCAAACACACAGCCAACCACAAGGACGAGAGTCAAATATCACAAGCATATTATGCCTTAGGCTCTGGCCGACTGCCCATGAATGCAGCGCCATGTCACCCACCTGCTACTGTTTTATGGCCTGCCTGCCCTTTCCCATCCTTTCTCACTGCCCAAACAAGGGCTGTAGCCCAACGCGGACATTAAGGGTCCCGTCCACCACGGATGACACAACACACACATATGCACCCACAGAGTCCTGATCCAATGAAGCTTTGGAGTCTGGGGGCGCCATGAGCAAAGAGTTGAGCACCGTGCCAGCCACCCCACACAGGCAAGCTATGGACTGGCAGGCTCTGAAAGCCTCTGGGGCTGCTCGGTGGGTCCTGTCGAGTCTCAGTGTATGCAAACCCCTGGTTGGTGTTTGGGGTTTCAAAGTCAGGGCAGGCAGGGTTATAAGTGGTTGTTTTAGGAAAGCTGGCTGGTCACCCTTACCCAGGAACTGGGCCACCCGGTCCCTGCTCCCAGCTGTGAGGCTCTTTTAGACCCGGACATGTGCCTAAAGTGGCGGGTTTTGGGTGACAGCATAGACGGATGTCACTGTCTTTGGCAGACAAAATGACGGGCTTTTTCTGTAACTTTTTTTTTTCTGTGAAACTTGTTTTAAGATTGGTAAAACGGATGCAATGTTAAAGTCAAGATCACTGGTCCCTTGTACTTGGGGATGTTTGAGGAGAGCAAATCAGCTCCAGTGCCCCACAAATTCTCTGCCCCGCCCACATGGCTTGCTTCGCCGTTATGCTGAGGGTGGGACTTCATTCGGAGACCTTCCAGTGTTCATGTATGTACCCAGTCCGTCCAGGGGCTCCTGACATATGTATTTGTCCTTGGAAGCCCCGGTCCAACTCAGACATGGACAAAAATTGATTTAAAATGCACTGTAAGCTCTCCAGACAGAAAGAGGAGTCCTTTTGCCGGGAAAGAGGAGGGGCAATAGGAAGGGTTAGAAAGCCCCACCCCCCGCGAACCCAACCCCTGTGAGCGGATTCCCGCTCAGAGCTGATTCCCTCTGAGGCCCTAGAGTTTCCGAGTCTGTGAGTCATTAGGGGAGCGGGCAACTTTATGGTTCTCCCTGAGAGGAGCTGATGGATTTGAACCACTGACTTGGCAGCCTCGGGGCTTCATGGATATTAGCACATACCAAAGCTCGCCAGGCTGCCTTTCCGTCAGTATTGGCGTTTGGCTGGGAGTTTTCTTCTCCCCTGACCATGTGACCAGTATTCACAGCAATGGACCTTGTCTCAGGGCTGAGAGGCGTGCCTTTCCTCAGAGCCAGGGACAGCGCTGGACCAGAGACTTGCCCATTGCTGAGCGCTGTTGGGGGAGGACATGATACAGAAGATATTAGACAGTGGGCTTGTGCACAGGGCCCCCCAAACTAGAGTCACATGAAATCCAGACTTCCCACCTGGTCAGCAACCCTATCAGTACTTATATGTGATGGTGATCAAGTTCACCAACACATGCTGACTCAGAGCGACCCCACAGGACAAAGCAGAACTGCCCCGGATAATTTCAAAACTGCAACCGCTTACAGGAAGACAAGGCCCTGTCTTTCTCCCAATGGAGCAGCTGCCAGTTTCGAACTGATGATCTTTTGGATGATGCCCCAGTACGTTCACCAGGACAACATGCATGAAGTCTACTTTAAATTGTTCCTGAATTGTGTGGCAAGCAGCTAATAATAGTGCAAGTACAATATGTAGCTGACATTCGTAAGTCATATTTTCAACTTTATAGATCACACACAAAGAACGTATTATTGCTATTTCAATAAAATACCAATTTTCAAGTATTTTTGTTTTCTTACTAATCTACCATACATTTCTTTCTTCTAGATCTTACTACTAATAAAATAATATCAGGCCTATGTTAAAACAAAACTACTTTAAAATGCAACTTAATATTACTTATAGTCCATGTATTTGTCATCTTTTCTGACAATATTAATAAAAACAAGGAAGTGAAATCATAAAAATCATTAACGTTTATTCATATCTATCAAATCTTCTGTGTTAGTAAGTAAATAATGTTCAGAATGATTTTTAAATCATTTTATTGGGGGCTCGTGCAACTCTTCTCGCAATCCAAACATACATCTTTTGTATGCAAAGCACATTTGTACACTTGTTGCCATCATCATTCTCAAAACATTTTCTTTCTACTTAAGCCATTGGTATTAGCTCCCCATTGTTCCCCTTATAAACCCTTGATAATTTATAAATGTTTTCATATTGTGCATTGTCCAATGTCTCCCTTCACCCACTTCCTTGTTGTCCATACCCCGTGGAGGAGGTTATGTGTAGATCCTTATAATCAGTTCCCCCTTTCTACTCCACCTTCCCTCTACCCTCCTGGTATCACCACTCTCACCAGTGGTCCTGGAGGGATCATCTGTCCTGCATTCCCCTTGTCTCCAGTTCCGATCTGTACCAGTGTCCATCCTCTAACTGGATTTCTAAGGTAGAATTGGGATCATGATAGCCAGGGGGGCAGGGGGAGGAAGCCTTTAAGAACCAGAGGAAACTCTGGGGCATGGCCAACAGGGAAGTGAGTGAAGAGACACCTTGGACAGTGTGCGATATGAAAAAGCAATAACAATTTGTAAATTATTAAAGGCTCATGGGGGGAGGGAGGGGTGAAGGGAAATATGGGGAGCTGGAACTGGGGGCCTAGGTGGAGGGAGGAAGTTTTGAGAGTGATGATGGCAACAAGTGTGCAAATGAGACCTGCATACAATTGATGTATGTATGGATCGTGAGGGGAGGTGTATGAGCCCCCAATAAAAAAGGGAGGAGGGGGGAGGGGGAGCTTACACCAAGGGCTCAAGTGGAAAATGTCTGGAAACAAATGTGGCAACATGTGTGCAAATGTGCTTGATACTGATGATGTATTGAATGTTTTAATAGCTGTAAGAGCCCCCAATAAAATTATCTTTAAAAAAAGAACCAAAGGAAAGTTGCATACTTCATTGTTGCTACACTGCACCCTGACTGGCTCGTCTCCTTCCTGAGACCCTTCTGTAAGGGGATGTTGCTTCACCTACAGATGGACTTTGGGTCCTCGATCTGTACTCCCCCTTTTTTATAATGATATAGTTTTTAGAAGGCAGACTAAATTTAAACTACTAACTGATCTTAATTGTATATTGTACTTTTAAAGGTAATTATTTCTTGATAAATTTTATTCGATATTTGACTATCATCGAATACATCTAGCAATTTTGAGAAAAGAACAGAACCTAGTTTGTTAACTTCGTTAGTATGTTTGTCTGCTTGTCTTATGAGAAAATCACTGTATACCCGATGTTGCGGGTACTGTCCCAATAGCACAACTATTACAAAATATTTGGACTTCCTCGAGAAAAATGGCACTTTTCTAGTTAGATAAATTGTTAATATTTCTTGAAAATGTCATACCCCAATTATGATAAATAAGCAAACTTGTTTGCAAATAATATCATGACCGAACCTAAGGGGGAAAAATCAGACATGATAGTATTAAGAATTTGAACTATAGCTTTCCTTGGTTGCCTACAAACAATACATTACCCATATGCCCAATTTGCTAAAAACAAATTTTCTCAAAACTATGAAGCCCATAAATCTTTAATAACATGTGACCAATGTCCCTGTGGATAAGATAAGCATTTCTCTTCTTTTCAAGCACTGATAGAAAAATGCTTGAGGCCAATTGCAATGACGTTGGGTTGTGTGCTTTCGACATTACTGAATGGGGAGTCAATCGAGGAAGCTGCATACAATTGGTGCAAGAACTCAAGCCATCATCTGCTGTCGCACAGAGAATGCCTCTGAGCATTAGCGCGGTACAAAGACTGGATGGAGCGCTCACATGTGAGAGGCGATCATTGCGTGAGTCTTCCAGCCAGTCTAAAATATCCGCCGGGGCGGAAAGCGAAGCTCTATGGTTCACCAGCAACCTTCGTTGCACCAACGGAAGACAAACCATTGCCCAGAACTATTATTTGCTAAAACTCTGCAAACTGAGAGGAGAGGAGAATCAGTATTTCAATGCATAAAAAGAGACTTTTTGTTTTGTTTTTTAAAAAAGAAATCTGATACGAGGGCAAAAAAGAAAGAAAGGAAAAGAAATCCCTCCCTCACCACCCTGGAACGATACCTTGTCAGTTGCTACCACAGATGCTCCAGCTAGGGGACTATGCTATGGGAGTTTCTTTTCTATTTTCAAAAAGTTGCTCCAAATGTGTTCGCCGTGTGTTTGGTAGCCATCCTTAAAGGGATATTTTGGTTCAAAGAGCGCTACCCAGAGTCCTGGCTGCAAACGCAGATCCTTCCACGCGAGCAAAGCGAGAGGACAAACCTCCAGATTGATTGGAATGTGGCTTCGATGCGGTCACAAATCTGCTCACCAACAAAATAGAGACTACCTCTGATCAAAGTGCTGGTGGCCCACCCAGCCCTTCGGATGTTTTTTTCATGCTATTCATAATTTTTAAAATCATTTTATTGGGGGCGCCTATAATTCTTATCACAATCCATCCATCCATCCACGGTGTCAAGTACATTTGTTTTCTACCTGAGCCCTTGGTATCAGCTCCTCACTGTCCAACGTCTCCCTTCACCCTCTTTTCTCTTGTCCATGATTTTTATTGCAATATCCTCCTTCATTGTTTTACTTTTCTGTGTGCAATGTGGATAATTCTACAGTGAGTTTGCAAAACTCATCTTGTGATTTCAAGCTTTAAGGCCGTTTAGCTCCCGCAGCATCGTTCTGCACTGCCTTTGCATGGTGCCAGGAGAAACGGAAATATCCCAAAGAAGGCAAATGTGCCCCTCCATCTGTCTACGTGCTCAATTGAAGAAGAGAGACTTCCAGAGGGCACAAAGTATTGTTTTTCCTTTCCGACAAGAGGGGGACAGAGCAAGTAAATTTGGGAACCTCTGGTGAACATCAGGCCTGGTCCACATGGTGGGACCTTGAAAGCCAAGTGCAGAAAGAAGTGAGCTGATGCCCTCGAACAGGGACAGGTAAGAGTAAGTCTCTGCAGAGGCGGTAGTTTCTGGGTGTTCCACCCCCACCCCCACCCCCACCCCAAGAAGTTAGAGCTTGGAGCATTGGCTTTCTGCTGGAGGCAGATGCAGACATTGACAGTGGATGCGGGCTGGTTGATGTGCACGGGCAGGAATGGGGACAGGAACAAACAAAGGGGTGATGGTCGTGCAGGGATGGGGTGGGTGGGAGGAGGTATAAGAATGCTGGCAGGGAGAAGTGGCTTCTGAGCTTTGCTGAGAAGGGCTGGGGGTGGGGTGAATGAAGCCAGGAGCCTGGGCTGGCAGAGCTACGTTTCATTAGTGGGTTAATTTAGGGCACTGTTGTTGCTATTGTGTAGGCTCCACTTCTGCGGTGTGTTGTGGCCTTCCCATCTAGGGAACTCATCTGCCAGCACTGGGGCACATCATAGTTTGCTGTGATCTTTAGGGTACCATTGACTAACTTTCAGGGAGAAATCGGCAGGTCTTTCTTCCTTGTCTTAGGTCTGAAAATATCACTGAAACCTGTCCACTGTGTGTGACCTTGCTGGTACTTGAAGTACTGGTGGCATTGCTTTCCAGCCTCGAGAACATGCCAGCCACTATAGGGGGAGAGGGGGTGTTTGTTGGACGCTCAGTACCCAGCTGAGAGACAGGTTGACTAGCTCCGTCACAGTGTCGACAGCAAACCTGTCTCCTCTGGTGATTTGGAAGGTGAAGGAACCGTGTAGGTAAACTTGGTCCTACCCTGTTCCTGGGCATTGATGGGCAGGCAGGGACCATGGCACAAAAGGGACAAAGCAGCCCCTGGGAGGAATGCATTTCCTAGCGTGGGCAGAAACCAGATGACTCACAGGAACAGGATCTTGAAAGGCAGGCACAGTGTCCCCTGGGCCCCTTGGTGCCAGGCAACGCACAGCAGCCTTCCTGGCTGTGCACGTCTCCAGCGGGAGGCTGGCTTGGCTGGCCGTGCGGAGGTGGAAGCCCGGGGCGGGGCCCACAGGGGCAGCTGTTCAGGGACAGCACTTAGTCAGCAAAGCACTGCTGCTGCTTCTGATTGCTCACAGCCCTTGAGAGATTCCAAGGCTGCTCTCTGTGCGCGGCAGCCGGCCAGATCTCTCCCTTGTGGAGTTTCTTCTTTCCATAGAAGTGTCACCTAGCTCCAAACCCTGAAGCCATCAACACTGAGTGGATTCCATCTCTCCCTTGTTGACTGGCAGATGAGCGCTTTGCTGCCATGCTGCCCATGTGTCGCCCAGGCAAACACACCTGGCAGGCCTGGCCACAGCCGGGCAGGTTTACTTGTCAGACTGTGGCCCACAGGGCTGTTGCATTTGCTCCTGGTGGTGTGCAACCATTCTTGCCCCACCCACTTCTCAAAGTCGCTCCTCCCCCATGTGTTGCCCCCCCAAGCTTCGTGTCTCATCTGCATTGCTGAGCTGTTCCTGTCCGCTCACTCACATACACATAGTTCATCAAAGCGCATGAAGCTCAAGGAGTCCGTTTTTCACAGATAAGCTAGATTGTTCTATATGATTGAAGTTCATATGACCCTATTTGTTAGTTTACATCTTCATGTCACATGCTGACACCACCTGAGGTGGGGTAGGAGCCCCTGTCTCCCTCTCCTGATCAGACCCCGTGTCCCCCCATCCAGTACTTAAGCTTAGGATGAGAAAGTAGACAGTCTTCTAACTACTAACCACTGGGTCCCAAAGTTCCTGCTTGCTGTGTGTGTGTGTGTATGTGTGTGTGTGTGTGTGTGTGTGTGTGTGTGTGAGAAAGAGAGAGAGAGAGAGAGAGAGATCTCTGGGCAACATGGCCTCCATCTGATTGCTTTTCTCTGTTTACGGGTTTGGTGTATACCCATTGCCTCTTCAGATCTAAGACTGAGAAGCCTGGCTCACAAGAAGAGCAGAGTGGGGACTCAGCGAGGCTCACGGTCTGGGGCCATCATGCAGTCTTGGGGACTGGTATACATTGGGGCCTAGATGGGAAGACTCATCAAGTATTTTAGGGATGGGCACATCAGATGTGGAGTTTAGAGGATCCATAGGAGTCAGACAGGGTAGGCTCATAGGGGCCTGAGCCCCTGGTCATTGGACGTGCCCGTGAAAGATGAGAACCTGCCTGGCTGTGAAGTAGGAGCGAACACACCGATGGGGTAGGTGGGGAGAGTGGCTGTCTCTACTCCTTCGTATGTGGTTACCTTTGCAGAAAATCTCTCCATGGAGGCCAGAGAGCTTATGGGGAAAAGTTCTGAGCTTGCCTTAGACTTAGCCAAGCACCTTGAGGGAAGGAGACAACAAGCCTGGAGGATCAGGACCCTAGTCTCACAGGGACACCAAGCTCTCTGGGCATAACATTAAAATGGATGTGGCTCTGAGGCTGGGGTTGGGGTTCCCTGCAGGGAGTGATTGCCTAGGGCAGGGGCTGCCCAACTGCTGCTCTTCAGCCTCGTGCAGCTCATGAGGGCCATCTACATGGCTCTGAAGTCAAATTGTACAAAATGAAAGGATATTGTTCAGATAATGGTGGTTTCACTTGTTTGTGAAAATACATTTGTGGCTCCCAAATAATTTTTAAATTGCTGGGAGGGGCGGACTGGCTCTTTTGTTGCAAAAGTTTGCCAACCCCTAGCATATAGGACCCTGAGTGTGGGGTTAGGGAAAGGGTTTGGAGGCCCCCACGGTGATGGTGGCCTACAGAGTGTGTATCAGGGCAGACAGCCAATGTGAGGCCATAATAACTGCTAGGAGGTATTGGTTATTTTCAAACCCCAACTCACTACTAGTGCATCCACTCTGCCTCATCGGCATCCTGCAGTACAGGGTAGAATTGTCCCTGGCGGTTCACGAGACTGTCGCTCTTTACAGAAGCAGAAAGCCTCATCTGTTCACTGCATAGCAGGCCCCATGTAGACGTCCTTAAGCACGGCATGCAGTGTTTCCATGGCCCTTTTCAAGGAACCCTAGGATGCTGTTGGACAGGATCGCTGGTTCGAATCCCCTAGCCACTCTGAGGGAAACAGATGAGGCCGGCTGCTCCCTAAAGGATTTACAATCTGAGAACTCCTATGCAAAGTGATTGCCTCAATGGGCTCAAACTAGAGAACCATCCAGAGGATGGCCTAGCACCAGGGTTTTGTGCTTTTGTGCTCAGAGACAACACAAGTCGGAATTGGCCTGGCAGCAATGGGTTTAGTTGGAGGGTTTTCAAGTACCAGGAGAGGGAATTGCACTGACAGCCTAGCACCCCAAAGAATGACACTTAGAACACCAGGCCCTTACTGGGTGTTTATTAAGATGACTGTGCACGTGAGGGCGGGTAAGCGAGTCTGATTGAAAACACTGGCTGGTGAGGGGGGTGGGGGATGAGCCGCAAGAGGGCAGATCTGCTTTTGTGGGAGGAAAAGCCCTGGGCAGGCCCTGTGGTGGCTCCTGGGAGGTGGCTCCTGGGAGAGGAGAGGGCACACGGCCTGGGAGGCGCTGCTCCTTCACTCTGGCAGAGTCCCAGGGTCGCACAAGCACACGGACAGCTTCGCACAGGGTCTGTCGGCTGGAAAGCTACGCGTTTGCCTCTGCACTTCACCCCCAAGTGCATGCAGGTGGCCCGGAGCAGGAAGAGGGCGGACAGGATGAAATCAGCTTGGGGAGAAGGGTGGGAGGCAGGTAGGGCCAGGCTGACAGGCCAGGCCTCAGCAGCGTCTCCACCTAGGGAGCAACGAGAAGCCATGAGGAGCCAGGAGAAGGCGAGGGGGGCTGCCTGAGGCTCGGTCCCGCTCCCAGTGCCTCCCCTCCCAGGCCCTGCCAAGGATGGTGTCTGTTCTGTTTCAGGCTGAGGTGAAGGGTTCATAGCCTGCCGCCGCCACCCCCAACTCCGGCAGGGCACCTGCACAGGCAGCCGGCCTTGGGGACCCACCTAGAAGAGCTTCTCGTAGCACTTGCCACAGTGGACAGTGTCCCGGTGAATGAAGATCTGACCCATGAGGTCACCCATGGGCTGGTTGCAAATCCCACACTGGAAGAGAGTATGTTCAACGGTCAGGGGGCTCCTCCCACCCAGCCCAAGGGCACCCCACACACCCACTCCATGGTCCACAACAGACTCCCCCACATGTCATGAGTCCGCACCAAACAATGAATGTGTGCCCAGGGAATGCCGAACACACCGACATACACCTCCCCCTCCATGATTCAGCGTAACGCCAAAGCATGCCAACACCTGGACTTGAAAATGCAAACCAAATTGAGACATCAAGCAAACAAGAGTGGGGGGAGTGGAGGAAAGTCCGGGAGCTGCCCGGATGGAGCTCCTCTGGTGAAAGTGCACACCGGCGGGCCGACCCCTCCCCTCAGGAGTCTAGAGGAACTGAGGCCAGAGCAGGGGACTGGGTTGGAAGAGCCGCTTTTGTTTTGGAAGCATAATCCCGTATGAGCACATAGATTAAGACCAAAAAGAAAAATGACGTGATTCATGATGGATGTGATGACACGTATGAATGTACCAGGCACACATCAAACGAGACAGCCGCAGGCAGTCCGTGCTCACCGGGCACAGTCAACCTCTTCCGGGGACCCTGCGAGCTAATGGCTGATTCATCCTTGGGGAAAGGAGAGGAGCCAGAAGACCAGCTGTGCCTGCTGGAGGCTGAGACCTTCCCTCCTTTGCGTCACTGCCAGAAGTCGTTGGCACCTTGCATGTTCGGGGTACAGTTGAATTGTTAGCCATGCTCCTGCCTTCTGTTCTCCTAACACTCAGGACCATTCCAAACCAAAAAGCCCCACTGCCATCACGCTGATGCCAACTCCAGGTGGCCCTACAGGACGGGGTACAACTGCCCTGTGAATTCCCAAGAAATAGAACGGCCCCTGCCTTTCTCTCTTGGAGCAGTTGATGGTTTCAAACTGCAGACCTAGAGGCTAGCAGCCCAAGGCATAAGGACTAGACCACCCATATTCTTTCACAGGACGGTGAGGCCTCCTGAATTTGTTGATTTGCCATCCTATTGGGCAAATAAATCTGACATTGTGGAAAGATACCATTTTTTCTAAGTCTTATTTGATTCAACTGGCTAACAGGCCAAGGAAAGTGGTGAGCATAAGAGGGAGGTGTTGTGCCCCTCCAACAGGGCGACCCCTCCACTGTTGGGATGCACGAGTGACCACAGCTGGCTCCCTGTGGGTGTCCCTGCTGAGAGAGGCGAAGGCCCTGAGGGCTGGTGCGATGCTATGGTGCCCTCATCCCCCTTTGGGGGGCAGTCGGGGCAGCTGCAGGAAGATGAACTTGGGTGTGGGAACTCAAGAGGGAGATCTCCAACAGTGAGCCCTGGGCAGGCTTCTGGGTGGGAAGATTCAGGGAGGGAAAGGCCTGCCTCACAGAGAAGGGACACCCATGGGCATAGAACGGGTCACAGATCCTGCGAGGCCCTTCGGAGGGCCACCACCTCTGCCTCTGCCTCCCATCTCTTCCGCAGCCTGCAGGGCTCTGGTCCCCTTGTGATCTCACTGCGCCACCCAGCACGTGGGGTCCCTGTGCCTTGACACACAGTCTCATTCGCTTTCTCCAGCAGAATCTCACCTGCACCCATCTCCACTTCTGCCCTCATGGGTCATGTGGACAAACTGCTCCCTTTCTGTCTCTATGGCCATGGCAACCAGCCACCGAGGGACTCGGCCCCAGCAACACCTGCTAGCTTTATTTCCAAACAGTTCACCAAATCCAACCACCCGACCCCCACCCTGCCTGCCAAGCCAGTGGCTGGACCACTCTCCATCCTGTCCCTTCTTCACTCCTTAGCTGCCATCGGCTCCCATGGTGCCAATCACGCTAAAAGTGTCAAGCTCCCAGCAGCCTAACATCTTGGCAGCGCCCTCTCCCACCTTAGTAGGAGCAGGATGCATCTGGGAAGGTGACTGTGTTGGGTAAGCGCCCTCAGTTCGGTTCCCTGCAGAGCCAAGGCCACCGTGCGCTATGTACAGGTGAGAAAGGACCTGCCCCTGATGACCCCCTGCACTTGGGCTTCTGGCTCCGGACATGAAAGAATGCGCCTCCGTGCCAGAAGCCACTCTTGGATTTGAGGTGCACCGCCCCTCCCCTTTCTTACTAACCTTAAAGCAATATTCATGGCAGCAGATGCCCAGATGCTCCAGGGTGATCTTTGGGCAGTCTCCGATCTCGCGGTTGCAGTATGTGCAGAGCCTTCCGTTTGTTCTATGGCAGGAAAAGCAAGGCCCCCGCCCTCTGGAGTCAGGCTGACATTGGGACCTCTGTGGTGGATCTGACTAGGCTGCCCTTTCTCTCCTGGCCCCACACCTCAGGGCCCACCTTGCCATTGGAACCCCGAGAACACCACCCCTCTAGATGGCCTGGCTATGGGGTCTCCTCAGTCTGAAGGCGATGATCTAGATCCTGGCCTTAACCCTTGCCCGTTGGCCCAGGCCTCAGACTATTAACAGTGGCAGTGAAGGATGGAGGGGATGGAGGCCTGGGGATGGAGGGGTCTATGGGTCACCCCCTGGGGAGTGTGTTCAGTTGTCCCCCGTGGAGTGCCATGCTCTAATCGGCCCCTCCAGAATTGGCCCAACCTTCTCTGTGTGCTGGGACTCCCCGACTGCCGATCAACCCTCCCTACACGGCCCCAAGCTGGGCCTTCCAGGTTTGAGGCAGCCAGCCAGGTTTCTTCAGCCTGACCCAAGATGCCGCTGGATTCTAATGGTGGTCAGAGGCTTCTCCCAGAGGGGGCACAGGCAGACCTGCTGCCCAGTGGGGACTACTTCTCCATGTCCCACTCGCCCTCTCTGCCACTGCTGCTGTGGACACTGAAGGGAGGACTGTGACAGAGGCTAAGCAGTCGGGGGCTGGGGGCACTTTCTGACCAGGGAAGCCAGTTACCACCCATCACCTCCTGGGGCCAGGGGAGGTCTTTGGCTCATTTCCTGACAGGAGCAATGCCCGGTCAGGTAGAGGGAGACGGGGGCTGGCCGCTAGGAGCAGTCCACCTCCACAAGCAGACACTGGGGTTGGGCAGGGGAGAGAAGGGCAGCAGACCCTGCACCCATATCATAGCCATGTGTGACAGTTAGAGGGGTAAGGGGTTTCCTTTCAGTCTCCCTGTTATTTCCCACAGATCCTGCTTTTGTGGCAAAAGAAAGGCCTGAGACCACCTTCACGGAATATAAAGCGACTGTTTCCAGGGGAGTGGGTCTGAGCTCCGGGGGCAGCATGGTGGCATGTGGGCTTTTGTGTCTGCAGGGTTCCCAGGCGCTGAGCATTGTGTGGGTGCCATTGGACCCAGTGGCCATGCTTTTCATAATAAAAACTTCCACTTAAAAAAAAGTCCCAATTGCAGGGATCTACATTTAACCTCCTCCCTGCGGTACAGACAACAGGGAAGTGGGTGAAAGGAGACATCAAACAGTGTATGATATGACAAAATAATGATCATTTCTAAATTATTTAGGGTTTATGAGGGAGGGGGAGGGGAGGGAGGGGAAATATGGGGAGCTGGTACTGGGGGCCTTAGTAGAAGGAGGATGTTTTGAAAGTGATGAGTGCAACAAATGTGCAAATGTGGTCTGCATACAACTGACATATGTATTGATCGCGATAAGAGTTGTATAAGCCCCTAATAAAATGATCTTGAAAAAAAGAATCCTTGGCTGAGCCCTGGTGGTGTAGTGGTTGTGCATGGGACTGCAGCTCACTGGGCTGGTGGTTCAAATCCACCAGCAGCTCTCCAGGAACAAGGCTGGGCATCCTACTCCCACCAGGGGAGTGATGCCAAAAAAAAAGAATCTTTTGCTGAAGACAGGCCCTGTAGAACTACAACTTTGTCTCATAGGTGGCCTAACACATGCTAGCATACAACTGAAGTTCACGGAGAAGCTCTAACCCTCATGCTAGCTGGGCCTGTTTCTACAACCATCACTCTCTTTCTATGAATGCAACCAGTTATCAGTGCTTGGACACTGACTGCCGGTGACCTCATGGGTGTCCAAACAGAACTGTGCTGGACAGGGTTTTGAAATGAACTTTATGGACTTCTACCCCGGCACTGGTAACCTCGTACTTCCAAACTCTGGTTAGCAGTGAGCCACAGAAACTATTCTTACCACTCAGGGGCTTCAATACCATCTTCAACCAGCCAAGCCATTATCAGTGAATCGGCTCGAACCGAGAGCCTCCTCCGTCTGTGCTGTACAGGGGATCTCAATGGCTGCCTTTATAGCAGGTCGTTAGAATGTTCTTCCTCAGCGCCTCTAAGTCAAGTAGATCCGCCAGGAGGGCATATGAACATTGCCAGTACACTATCCTACCGTGCAACCAGGTAACGTAACCACTTGGTTCCACCCTGGCTCTGGTTTCTCGGCTTTACTAAGTAGATTGCCAGAGCTTTCTTCCAACCTTTCAGCTAGCAGCTGAGCACATTAATTGTATGCTTAGTCAGAGTTTCTGGTACCATCTTTTCCCAAACCAAGCAGGAGCATCCTTGGTGACCCAGTGATCTTTTGTAAACAGATTACCAGGCATTTCTTTTGCAGTAACCTCTCACTAAGCTGGAATGCCAACCTTTTTGGTTAGCATTTGGACACAAAGTATGTCTACAACCCAGGGCCTCCTCTGCCAGCTTCCACTAGCCCATCAATTGGCAGCACCTCGGCTCTGTGTTTCAGCAGTACTGGGCTTCACAGGGCTTGCAAGAGCTGAGTTGTCAACACTGAACACTCAGCCCTGTCTTGCTCAGAGCCACGGTGTGAAATAGAAGCGATGGACTTTCTGGTAGTTAATGGTTCATGGACCCAGGGACTCTGATTCCTTCTTCTAACCATCCAACTGACCAGGCAGTTGCCCTCAAGTCCATGTGAACTCGTGATCGCCCTGTGCATGCCAGCATAGAACTATGCCCCATGCCATTTCCAATGACTGCTCTTTAGATTGCAGATAGCCAGGCCTTTCTTCCTCAGTTCTTTTCTGTGGACCCAAATCTCTCACCAGAGACGAATGCAGGACACCTAGGGCAATGGACGCCACAAGTGTGTCACAGGTTTCGCTTACATGACTTCTCATTTTGAATGTTCCATGAGCAAAGCGCTCACTGCCATCAAGTCACTTCCAACTCCCGGCAACCCTAGAGGGCAAAGGGCCCTGGTGCGCTCTCAGGCCGACACCCTTCACAGCAGAGAGCCTCGTCTTTCACCTGGTGGTTCTAACCACTGACGTTGAGGTTAATAGGGCAATTTGTAACCCACTACAAAACTGAATCCATGCTGGTTAGGAGGAAGTAGATTTGTGGTAACCTGGGGCTGAGATTGGTGATTTGGGGAGGACAGTTCATGTGTACAGGCTTTCTTTGAGAATGGTGAAAATGAGTTAGGCCCTGTTACTATACTAACAACCAGCAAGTTGCTAGAATCCTCTGACTCGGTGACCTGCTCTTAAGGCAGCCACAGAAGGCTGCTGTGTGTCACCAACTGGCCCTGTCTCGGGCAGGTGTGGGAGCAGCAAGGAGCATCTGCAGGACAGGGCAGAAGGCAGAAGGGGTAGAAGTGCTAGAGCAGTGATGTCAGTGGATGGGACACTGGAGGCAGGTGATCCGGTGAGAACGTGGGCTCTCCCCGCTGACCATCTGCCGAATGTCCAGCTCCCCAAGGATGCAGGACGGGGGTGGCCCTGGAACAGAAGGGATCAGGGTGCCCTCACCTGCTGTAGCGAGAAGACGACAGCTTCCCAGATGATACCTCACTGGTGTTGGTGCGCTCCTTCACGAAGAGGACCCCTCTGCTGAGGGAGAAAAGCGAGACCCGGGTTCAGATTCCTGTTGCAGCCCGCCCTCCCTCCCTCCCTCTCTCCCTCCTTCCCTCCTCACAGTCTGTCTGGCCAGCCTCCACCACAACCTTGCTCTTCCCAGTCCAGGCCTTGGGCCTGCCCTGGCTGGGCAGGGCCTGCTCACCCTACAGGGTCATGGAGTGGGAGGCTGCACCAGGAACATCAGCGAGGCCCTCCAAGGTCAGGACCATCGGTCACCCACACCACAGAAAGTGCCCTTTCAGTTCTGTCCCCCTTAGGACACAGAATTATCTGCAGATCAAAGCCCAGGGCCACACACAGGAGCCGAGGATGGCAGACGCGTGGGGGCTTGACAGACAGGCTGCTATGAGCAGCTGAGACCAAGCCGCTCCAGACAGGATTCGGTCCCGCCATCGCCATGTGCTAGATTCTTACGTGGTTGAACTGGAGTCCAATCCCCTCGGGGGCGGTGGAGGGAAAGTGTGCGCCTGCTCAGCTGTGGCAGTGACTGAGGCTGTGACCACGCAGCTCGAGGGGTTCTTCACTCTGCAGACAAGAGGGAATGCCTACCTCTCACCGTGGGTGGTAAAGCCACACCTCAGCCCCCTTCCCTCTCCTTGCCCTCTGTCTAACTCACTTGACCCGCGCCTCTGAGCTGACACCTGGCCACTCACACATACAGAGAATAAAGGACACGCCAGGCTGCTGGCAGCATGGAGATCACTTCACACCCAGTCCTCCCCACCTGCCCGAGTGGTCCTCCAGTTCGATGAGCAGTTCAGGTCCTTGGGCACCGCGCGGTGCCTCCAGACCGCCGCCATCTGTGGGCTGCAGACTGGGGGTGGCCGCCTCTTCTGGATCCAAGCGCAGGGCTGCGGGCTGCTCCTTCCATATCTCTCCGGCTGGGGTGGTCACCTTCTGGTCTCCGTACCCCAAGACGGTGCTGAGGAAGGGTTACACACGTTTAGGGAGCAGGTGGCACAGACCAGGCCGACTTCCCCACCACTCACAGTCCCTCTCGGGCACACAGAGGGAGTCCCTGCCGAGGGTGATTGAGGCACAGGACACCCAGGGAACCCGCAGCTCCCAGACCAGAGCAGGTTCCACGTGCTGCTGGCAGCTTCAATTTGCCTGCCCAAGACCAGGCTTCGTCTGATTTAGGGTCGGCCCTCCCTTTGCTTGTGGGCCTTTCTCTTCCCCGTCCCATTCCCCTGGCCTGGGGGTCAGAGGGCCTCCAGTTTGACTGAAGCCCAGCTTTCTGAGAAGGGGTTTTACAGGAAAGCTGTCCTGGTGGGCTGAGACAGGGGGAGAGGTTGCTAGACACGAATAAGGACCATTCTGCCCACGTCAACCTTGAAGAGCGGGGACCTCCCAGGGGCTAGCATGCCTTCCCAGCAAAGGATCAATCTGTGAGCTGCGAGCGACACTTTTGTTAGATCAAATCAAACCCAAAGCTTAAACTCCCCGCCATCGAGATAATGCTGACTGCCAGAGAACCTACAGGACACGGTCACACTGCCCTGCGGGTTTCTGAGACCGGACCTCTGTGGGAGTCCAAAGCCTGGTCTGCCACCTGAGAGTGCTTTCAAATGCGGGTCTTGGGGATCGCAGTCAAACCAGTCACTACTAAGCCAGATCAAACATGGAGTCTTTATTCAACAAACTTTCTGTGTCTCTCTCAAAGAGCAAAATACCCCTCTCCTTGGAAATGGAATACTAAGACATAATTGTGAGCTACAACCAAATATATAGAAACTGTAGAAACTGTTCAGCCAGATGCACAGTAAACAGACATCGAGGGGAGGCTAGAACGCTCTGCTGTCCTTTTACGCATAAGTGATCCACATCCTTTCTTTGTGTTGCATGATGAGAGCATCATAGAAGTACCTTGCAAGACAAGGCCACGAGAAACTCCATTTTGGAAAAGAAATGAAAGTATAATATTTAGGCCTATTGCCAAGAGTCAGCAGATGGTCCGAAAAGCCACCCCAGAAAGTCTGGGGGACCCCACTAAGACTTGGCTGAACCCCGTGTAATTCCCAGAACGACGTGAAGGAGCCAGCTGAACTGCCTCTGTAAACCCCAGGAGAGACGCTGACTGCTTAGCGAGCGGGAAACAAGGAGCCATCCACAGCTGCTCTCTCCCCCCACCCGGGCAAGCGCACCGATGAAGACAATGCTTCTGGGGGCCATGATGCAGAAAGAGTAAGGTGCGTAGCGTGTTGCCCTTATACCTTGACATTTGCTTTAATGTTCGTGGAGTGGATAATTTAAGGTGACCAGACGTTCCGCTTTGTAACAATTTAGCAACGCCCCACGGCGTTTTAAAAATAATAAATAGATTACAATACTATTTTTGCGTTCTCTGAACACTGTTGTTCCTCCATTTAGACCAAATTTTTCATCAGGAGCCCTCCTCCCTCCCGGTCAATGGTGTCCCATTTACAATCTGGTCACTTTACTAGGATGTAAACATGTACACATCCTAGTAAAGTGTCTAGATTGTCTGGTGTGTATTTGCAGTGAATAAACTGAACGTTTGAAAATGGCAGAGAACGTTAAAAGTAACTATTGATTGCTATCCTCGTGCACTGGACTTGCCCCTGCATTCGGGAGCAGCAAGGTGGCCATGTTCACTAGATCCTCAATGGGACGGCGAGCCCACAAAGAGAACCGCAGCCCAGACCCACTGCCCTGAGCGGATGCCGACTCAGAAAGACCCTCGGGGCAAAACGCCGCGGCCCGTGCATTTCTCGGCTGGGAATCTTTACGGCAATCTGCGGCCACATCCGCCCCCCTTGGGGAGTTCGAACCACCGACCTTCGGGGCTGTAGCCGAGGGAGTAGCCCACGGCGCCCCCAGGACTCCTTACACATGGGGGTAGGGCCACAAACACCCTGAAGTCCCTAGGTGGGCGGGACCTGCGAGAGGATGGGATCTGTCCGTGGTCCCACCGGCGCCCTCTGGGGGCCGACACAGGTACTGCCGCTGGAGAACGGTTAGTAAAGTAGCACTCTTCCTCTGGCCTGCCCTTTCAAGACGTTGCCGGATGCGTTTCCCAGTGAGCACTGCGGCTAAGCCCCAGGCGGCGCGAAATGGCGGCATGCGCAGCCGCACACACGATGCCGGCAGACTTCCTGGAGTTGCACCGCATTTGACGCAGATTCGAAAGCGCGCATGCGTACACAGCCTGGCAAGCAACACAATTCAAATCCACTGACGCTCTGAACCACACCGCTCAAGCCTTCGCCTGCTGTGGCTGTCGTGCTGTATTTCTTTTACTTTTTAACGTGAAACTATTCAGAAGTGACCCCCCCCTCCCCCCCGGAAGTGTTACTTTCCTGAGAAGTCGGCACAACTCTTTTTTTTTTTTTTGGATCAATCCAGAGATAGTTTCATATTAAAATAAAGCTCCGTGAGATTCAAACGTCAGGACAAACGAGCATCACCAAGCTTTTCTAAGTGCTTCGAAAATCAACATTAAAACACGTCATCTACCAGCAAGCCCCACAACGGCCCTTCATTCTGGCTTTGTCAGATTTCAGCAGAACCGTCACAAGAGCGCTTGGCTCCCAAAAGGGACCCGCTCCGGAGAGCCCCCTCCGAAGGGCGTCCGCTGGCCCAAAGTAATTTGTCCTAACATCAAAATAAAATGCAGGTCCGAGAGGACCCTAGGTGACCAGACGTACTGCTTTGAACAATTTGCCCTGTGTCCCGCGGCGTTTGAAAATTAAATATGTTACAATACTACTTTTGCATTCTGTGAACATTTTTGTTGCTCCATATAGACCAAGTTTTTCATCAGGAACAACCCCCCTCCCCCAGTCAATGGTCTCCCGCTTAAATCTGGTCACTTTATTTTGGGAAATCCTTGTTTAAATTACTACTTACTTTTTCCCCAAGGAACAGCAGGGATCATTCCCCACACCAAGCTAGAGGGCAAGATGGAGGCAAATCCATATATAGGATCATAAAACATGGCGCCTGAAGCTTTACCTACATATACTTTTGGCTTAATTAGGAATGTGCGAACTTTAACTTGCTTTTTCTTCTGCTTTCTGTATTCTGCCCTCCCTAAAGAATATAATAGGCGTGGCCGGGGAAATGGAAGGAATGATTAGGAGAAAGCACTGAACAGAAAATTTCAAAGGCCAGCGAGAGAGGGCAAACTCAAATCTCCTCACAGAATGTGCTAGGACCTACAATGAGAAGACCAAAAGGGAAAACATGCTGAGCATGTCTGCAAGTGAAAGAGCTCAAGGCAAAAGTCAAGTCTCAAATTGTGATCCTGAAAGATTCTATGCCCCACCCTTGAGGGCTGCTATGAGTCCATGTGTACTAGCTGGCAGAGACTTGAGCGCTACATCCTGATGGAGTCCTCCACCCCACGCTTTTTGTTCAAGGAATGCCTCATCCACCGACTCCTTAATGTGGATTAAACACAGACATAATCCGAAACCACACCTTGGTGATGGTGCCCCTTTTCAACCACTGCGTTGCTGAACTGCTGAGCTGCCTCAGGATGGGCCATGAGCTCCCAGGATAGACCCTTTACAACCCTGCCCAACCCCCATCAACTCCCTTCACCCCTCTCATTCTCCATGGACTTGGGGTTAGCTTTTTGGGAAAGAGCAGTGACCCTGATCGAAACAGACTGGCCCCTCTGGTGGGGCAGGCCTGCGTAGAACACTCTCCTGGGGACCCTGGGTCAAGTCCTGGCTTCTGCTACATTCTCGTTGGCTTCTTTTCTCTTGCAAGGCTTATTAGATGCTCTTGGAGCTCGGGGAACTTCTCCCGATTGTCTCACTCATTCTCTGGTCCTGCTCCTTCAATGAGCGGTTGTTAGGAAAAGGCTCACGTCTTCCTTTTCCCGGGGAGCATGCTAGATGTTGACGTGGAGAGCACGTGCTCAGTCTCTGTTGATGCATCTACTGTGCCTTCCCCTGTCTCAGAGCCCAGAGGGGACTTTAATGGGGCTCCCTTCATAGAGTCTAACTCCGGAAATGTCACGGCTTTTCTGTGTCTCTTCGATGTGCGTCCTTTAGTACGTGGGGACGGTACTGTCACATCATCTCATTTTCCCATCCTGACTGAACTCAGTGTAGGTGACTGCAAGGAGCTCCTTGGCCACAAAGCTCTTTCTGTCGAAATGGCAGGCCGAGTTTCTTGCCCAGTCCACAACTCTGCCACCCCACCGCCATCTTCTTTTACATAGTTAACAATTGTGGATGATCCTTTTCACAAACTCTGGTGCACCTCTGCCTGCCGTGATCCCTGTGGTGCATCTAGGGTTACAGACCTTGGTGGGGGTCTTTGAGCACTGTCAGAGTTTCAACTCTTGCCTTCCAATTGCTTGGTAGAAAAGGGAGCATTCCATGTGCAAAAATTACAGATTATCTAAGACACTTCTGAAATACTCACAGCATCCCTCAGGAATGTCCTAGGACACTTTTACCAAAGGAATGAGATCGACGACTCCTGTTTCCTAGCAAGGCCATAGCAGCCCTTTAAGCTGCGTCTAGAATAATTCCTCTTCTCAGAATACTTTAGTCACAGTCCTATGACCAGTTCTATGAGATCATCTACTCAAACACTCTACCACAGAAAGGTGAGAATTAGTCTCTCCAACGGAAGATCAGTAGAAAGGCCAAACTCTCCCTGTAGGTGAGTGCACAATGCAGGACTCGGAGCTCCAATGGCGACAGGATCTTTCCAAGTCAGCCTCACTCTTCCATTTTGGTTTTTCTGAAAATCCGGATACTTGGAGACCAGGCGTGCAGCCAGGAGCGATTTCTTGCATGCACTGGTCTACTTCGAGCCGGCTGAGGCCCACGTTCTTGCCAGACCCATGAGCTGGGAAGGGGTCTTCCCATCTCCATCACCTTAAAGCACCTGCAGCGTGAACTCTGCCCCTACCTTTTCACAGCTGTAAGTCAGATCAACCCAAGGGCAGGGAGTTGGAGGAGTTGTTTTTTTTACAGCTGAACAAAAGCTCAGGCGAAGGAAGGCTTGCGGTGGCAAATGGTCAGTGGTCAGAATCCACACAGTGCTTCCCTTGCTCCTCGAACCGCTCCTATTCCTAGATCCTTCCATCCTGGACGTAAGTGATCAGACGTCCCGTTTTCAAGCAATTTTTCCTGTGTCCCTAGGCATTTTTAAAAAGTTCCGATTTTGGGGACAAATGCATGACAAGCTAAAGAATGGTGGGAGAATGGAAAGGGGATACATCCTTTCTACCCCCCCCCCAAGTCAGTGGTATGCAATTTTAGTAAAGTGACCAGACATCTTGATTTTTAACAATTTAACAACGTCCTGCGGCATTTTAAAATTAAATATATTACAATACTATTTTTGCTGCTCCATAGCATTTTTGTTGAACATTTTTGTTGCTCCATTGAGACCAAAAATCCCCACCCACTCCACCCCCGGTCGATAGTGTCTGACGTAAAAATTAGTCACTTTAGCACTTAGGGGACAGAGGTGGAGTTGGGAGCAGGGCTGAAGGTTCCTGGCTTCAAAATGACGTTTCGAACATAGCGGCTTGTGGCAGTCATGTGCTTATGTTAATTTTATGATCAAAATGTAGGGGTTAATCTGGAGTTAACCATTGAATAGCCAATGAGGCTTCTATGTGGGCATGGCTTTCTCCTGAGACTTCTGGGGAATCTCCTGATTTTTCCCGCTTCGTGAAGATGAAAAGCTATCTTCCCCAGTTGTTGGGAGTTAATTTCAGAGATGATTAATCACAGACAAGACAAGCTGGCAGCGTCCGAGAAGCTGGAGGAGCCGGTGGAGAGACCACGTGGCTTTGCCCTGATGGAGCCAGACCTCTGAAGCTGGGGCGGCCACATAGAGACCTCTGCCAGCGATGAGTTGCTTCTGCTGTTGATGGACCCTGAGCCCTGGAGGCGAGGAACCCTGTGGAGACCCCTGCCAGCACCAGGATTCTGCACCCACTGACCTGGGACTTCGTGAGTCGGAAGGAGACTTTGTAGACTGATTTCGGGCATATGAGTTAATATCGGACTTAGGACTTTAAGCTGGACTGGGCTGGGATGCTTTCTCCATGTCCCATTCCTTTTGTCTATAAACCCTTTCCTTATATCCATATGCATATCCTTGAATTTGTTCCTCTAGTCTACCCGGACTAACACAGGGCTTTTTCCAGCTGCAGCTCGCAGTGGTCTCGTGCCCCTCCAACTACCACCCTGCTTGGAAGAGCTGTGTCCATTTATCCTCGTCCTTTCCTTATCTCCATGTCAACGCCAGATCTGATGTCCCTTTCCGGGACCTGGCCCCCTGAAGGAACCCTGGTAGCATAATGAAGTATGCATTGGGCTGCTAGACACGACGTCAATGTTAGGAAACCATCAGCCACTCCGCAGGAGAAACACGAGGCTTTCTACTCCTGTGAAGAGTTAGAGCCTTGGGAGCCCATGAGGGAGGGCAGTTCCCTGTGTCCTGCAGCATGGCAATAGAGTGACTCAGTGGCTGTGAGTGAGACCAAATCTTGCCATCCTTGCTTCTAAGGTGCTGTCTGGCTATTCTTCTTTCAGGACGGCTTGTTCTGCTGCCATGGAACTTTCAATATGTTTTTGGCCAACACTTTAATTCAAATCCACCGCCTGTCTGTCAGTTTGTCACACTGTGGTGGCTTGTGGGTTGCTGTGATGCTGGAAGCAACGTCACTGGTATTTCAAACACCAGCAGAGTCACAGTCAACCAATGTGAACAGGTCTCAGCCAAGTTCCCAGATAAGAATAGACAATGAGAAAGGATTCAGTCCCCCAATTGGGAGGAGGGAGCCACTGACAACCTTGTGCAGACCATGGAAATGCCGTCAGGTCCTGAGGGCCGAATGAATGGAAGCAGAAATGTTGACAGAGACAGCACGGGAAGGGGGGCCCCTTGGGTCAGAAGGCACTGGCACTGTGACTGCGGAGTGACTGCCTTCTTAAAGACGAAGTCAACCAGAGTGACACAGATGGAGAAAAAGTGTGACATTGGGATCTTCCGGTTCTTTATTTGCTGATGGGTCACGACTCGAGGTGAGAAAAATCAGCTGAAAAATCAAATGATTGGAAGTTGGCCAGGGTAAAGAACAGATCGAGGAAAAGAAGCAGCAGTCAGCAGGGAAATGGAAAGCCTAAAGATGGTTCTCCTAGGTGTCAGTGAGCTGAAGTGGACTGGTGTTGGCCATTTTGAATCAGGAAAAGCACAGGGTCAGTCTGCTGGGAATGGCACAGGCAAGAGGAACAGCATTGCATCCAGAGGTGAAAAGGACCTTTATCCCTCTATTTTAAAACACACTGTAGTCTGTGATAGGATTATGTCGATCTGCCTTCAGTAAAATCTCATTACAACGACTCTGATTCAAATGCATGCACAACCCCAGAGGCTAGTGAAGAAGAAGTTGAAGATTTCTACCAAAGTCTTCGGTTAGAAAGTAATCCACTGTCATGGAGATGCAGTGATAATTATTGGTGATCAGAATGCACACCTTGGGAAGAGGCAGTAGTCGGGAAAATGTGCCCTTTGTCCTTACTGCTCCCACCCCCACCCCCAGCTACTTTCTTACATGGCATCTCCAGCCAGAGATGGAAGCCCAGGGCAGGTTATTGCGTCACGAGCACCCATTTCCTACCCTACTACTGGTGGGCAGGGTGAGCCTCCCAATTCAGCTGACCTGAGGAGTTGCCCAATCCAACAGAGCCACACAAACCCACCGCCGTCCAGTGACCCCTGACTCAAAGAGCCCCTACAGGACCGAGCACACCCGCTCCACGGGATTTCTAAGGATATCAATCTTCCAAGCTACCTCATCTTCTTCCCAAGATTAACAGCCCACCGCTGGGAGCCACCCAAACCCCAAACTAGCCCACTGTGATTGGGTTGATTCCTGTAGAGGGCTTTGGGGACAGTCAATCTTAAGGGCAACAGACAGTCTCGGCTTTCTTCTTCGGAGCTATGGCTGGGTTTGCACCACCGACCTTTCAATTGGCAGCCCCGCGGTTACTGAACAGTGCCATCAGGGCTCCTCGGAGACACCTAGCTGGAGCTTACTTCTGGGGCAGTCCACGTCGCAACCCCCCCTCTTGTGGACTACATGGTGTTCCCCCGAATATATGCCCAAGTCCTGATCTTTGAAGAAGGAGATTTCCTGTTTGGAAATCGAGTTTCTCTTTTGTTATGTTCATGAAACAAACTGAGCAGAATTGACACAGACATATGGGAGGAATCTCACCCCTATTCACAACACACACACACACATACACACGTACATGCACACACAGAGCCAGGACAGCTGGCAGCTCCTAGAAACTGAAATGGTGAAACGGGGCCACCCCTGCAGCCACACCCTCACCCAGGTTTAGCCTCCGGCCATGTGACATGCCAGAAGAAGCCTATGCTTGTGATGTTCCCATGACTGCCTCCCTGGAGACTTGAGCTTCACTCTCTTGGAGAAGAAGACCCACTGGCCTACTGAAGAGCCAGCCCTAGTGGCACTGTGACGTAGGGTACCATAGGACTGGGAACTGTAATGTCAGTGGTTCAAACCAGCCAGCCCCTTCTTGGGAGGAAGGTCAAGCAATCCGCTGGCACACAGACGTCCAGTCTCTGAAACCCTAATTCACACTGAATGTCTCTGAGCGGGGACCCACAGAACCTCGGTGCTAGAAGCTGCCCCCAGACTGTGAGCATTTGTGTGACCCTGAACAGGAACCCTGTGTTGCTTCCACCTGTTATCCATGGCAACTACGACCTGAGCCCCACCTGCTGGTCCCCTCATGCTGGGTGCTCACTAGAGTCACTGGACAGTACGAGGCCCTGGACCATAAGTTCCTGTCATCCTGTTCACATGGATCCCATAGACCCTCAGGAGAGCAGGGTTGTAAACCCCCCCTACAACGCCCCCCCTCGTCTGATTCACACAGGAGTGCTCTCCTGCACCAGCTCCTTGGCTCTCCACATGAACGTTCCATCCTTTAAGCCCCCATCTGGGCAGATGCCCACCCACGAGGTATGGATCCCTATTGACAGTGGGGAGAATCAGTCCCGCAACAGCGGTGGAGCTCAGTTCCCACCTGCCCGAGTGGTCCTCCAGTTCGATGAGCAGTTCAGGTCCTTGGGCACCGCGCGGCGCCTCCAGACCGCCGGCATCTGTGGGCTGCAGACTGGGGGTGGCCGCCTCTTCTGGATCCCCGCGCAGGGCTGCGGGCTGCTCCTTCCATATCTCTCCGGCTGGGGTGGTCACCTTCTGGTCTCCGTACCCCAAGACGGTGCTGAGGAAGGGTCACACACGTTTAGGGAGCAGGTGGCACAGACCAAGCCGACTTCCCCACCGCTCACAGTCCCTCTCGGGCACACAGAGGGAGTCCCTGCCGAGGGTGAGTGAGGCATAGGACACCCAGGCAACCCGCAGCTCCCAGACCAGAGCAGGTTCCACGTGCTGCTAGCAGCTCCAGTTTGCCTGCCCAAGACCAGGCTTCCTCTGATTTAGGGTCGGCCCTCCCTTTGCTTGTGGGCCTTTCTCTTCCCCGTCCCATTGCCCTGGCCTGGGGGTCAAGGTAGCCAGATGTAGCCTCCACTCCTGGGTGAAGAGTACCAAGCACTGTTTCATATGAGATGAAACACCTTCCTGGTGACCTTGGGTGCTCTTGTCCCCTGTCCATGGGGCTAGGGTCAATGTTAGGATCTGTTTCTCATCCCATGAACTCTGCACTGCAGAAAAATTTAATGTGGGATCCCTGGCTCCTCATTTTTTTTCCTCAGCCTGAACCCAGCTCTGCCTGTGTCATTAGGGGAAGGGCTGCCTCCACTTATGATGGGGCCACCTTGCAGAAAAACCATGCTACCTGTTCCTGCCAGCTGGGACTCATCTGCACCTGCCCAATGCCTACCCATTCCACGACCAGAGGCACTAGGATTATACAAAGGGACTTCAAAAATTTTAGGGAAAAAATGGACCAAAAAGATCATAGAGGTTGTTCTAACCAAGATGCAAAGTTGCAGCTGGGTCCTAAGCCCTGTCCTTTGAGGGTGACTGCGGCGGGGGGGGGTTCCCTTTGCCGTTGTTGTCAGTTAACAAAGGCTAGGGTGTGTCCAAAGCCTGAGCCAGGTAGAGAGGAGCAGGGACACACACACACAGACTCACACACTAGGGAAGATGCCACATGAAGACCCAGGGCAGAGAGGCAGATTATGCCTTAGTGCAGTGGTTCTCCACCTTCCTCATGCAGAGACCCTGTGATACAGTTCCTCGTGTGGTGGTGACAACCGCCCCCACCATACAACTATTTTCGTTGCTACTTCATCACTGTAATTGTGCTACTGTTGTGAACTGTCATGGAAATATCTGGTATGCAGGATGTATTTTCATTGTTACACGTTGAACACAATGGAAACAGTGATTATCACACAAACAAGATGCCATGATATATTGTGAAATGCTTTTTCTAGTGACAAATCAATGAAATTTTGTCTTGAAGCTTAGTGTAGCAAGGGTAACAGTCTAGAGGAGCAGTGTCTCGATTCCGAAGGCCATTTTTGCCCACTAAACTACATTCTGTGAAGAGAGAGAATGTCTCTTCCCACTCAGGCAGTGGAGAGCTTCTGAGGGTCAGTGAATGTGGCCACGGCACACCTGCCTCTCACACACACAAGCACTAGCCATATGCATTCGCATAGGGAGGAGAGAAGCAGCCTATGTCTTCTGTAAACTGGAACAGGACCATGTTGAGTGGGGAGAGGGCAGGCTGTGTGGGCTTTGTCAAGTAAAATCAGACTATCGAACCTTCAGTGTCCTGAAACAGCTCGGCAAAAATAGAGATGTCAATAAAGTAAACCCAAACCCACACCACCCACCTCACTGTCACTGAGTCAACTTGGAACCAAAGCCACCCTAAAGGGGCAGATAGAACTACCCCTGTGGATTTGTCTCTTTAAGGAAGGAGAAAGTCTAGTCTTTCTCCCTTGGGAAGGCTGGTGGATTCAAACTGCTGACCTTTGGGTTAGCAGACCAACACCTAACTGCTACGCCACCCCCAGGGCTCCAAGTATCTCAATGGGGCTATTTTATTGACTTTCTACTGGTAACCACTGGCACTGTCATAGTCCTAAGGCTGTTTGTATCGTTGATTTATATGTGAGGAAATGGACGCACAATGGGGTTTAGTGACAGACCCAAGGCTACAGAACTAGAAAAATACTGGATTTGAATGCCAAAAACCGAACCGGATTTGAGACCTTGGTGTGTTGCCTCCAGAGCCCAATGGTGATCCTGGTCCGCCATCTGGCGGCCAGCGCGGGGACGGCAGCGGAAGAAGAGGCTGAGCTGGCCTAAGACTGCCATTTTGCTCTGCAAGCTCTCGCCCTTCCTTGCGGGCACTGCGTGGAAGCCGCCGCCGAGGAAATGGCGAGGGGCGCAGGCGCACAGACGATGGTCCGCCTGGGGATCTCGCGCGCTCAGGCGTCCGGCACTGGAGCGCGAGGCGCACGCGCAGAGGGGGAGCGCCTGTTTACGTAGGGTGCGAATTTGGCTGCCAAGCGGGTGTCGGGACTGCGCGCGCTTCCTGCCCACCCCCCTCGAGGCCGCCCCGCTCCCCATCCCTGGTTGTCTGGGGATCCATGAGACCAAGGCACTGGATGCCCAAAGCCCACCGAGCTCCAGAGAGCTCCTGAACAGAATTTCCCCATCAGGGCGCTTCCGATCCTAGCAGGGCAAGTGGCTGTTGTGCATCGGGGAAGTTTAACAGCATCCCTGGTCTTCAACCAACCGCCAACCCAAAGGCACTGCCCTTGGAGTAGATTCCCACTCCCAGCGACCCTGTAGGGCCGGGTAGCCGGGGCACGTCTCCCCCCACTCCCTGCCAGGGCTGTAAAACGCTGCAGCCAATAAGGTCTGTATTGAATTGGCACAAAGGACTGCAAAGCCTGGGCTGGGTCCGTCCCAGCAATCAGTGGGAGTGCGTCCGTCCGTTTCCTCCTCTGCCGCATTGTAGAAGAGCCAGTCCTGGCCGCTGGGTGAGAAGCTGGTGGCTACTGCTTCCCACTTAGTGAATTACAAGAGCCCCCGTGCTGTAGGGGTATGCAACAGGCTGCGAGCTACAAGTTCTACACGGTCCGCAGAAACCACCAGGCGCTCTGAGAGAGACACACGGGGCTGGCTTCTCCAGCGAGTCTCAGAAACTCGCGGGACCATGTCACCCTGTCCCAGAGGGTCGCTAGGAGGCGGCAGCGACTGGATAGCTGTGGGTTTAGGGGGGGGGGTGTTTTTTTTAAGCTGTCTTTAGTTCCTCGTCAGGTTTTTAGAGAACCTCTTGCACTGTTATCATAGGTCAGCCCACGATTCATAGCGACCCCAAGCACAAGGGACCAAATAAATCCTTGTGCTTTATACAGTTTGCTTTGGCTGGAAGTCCTTCCTGGGAAGAGAATTCTACAGGTGGATCAGGTGTGTTTGTGTCAGGAAATTCGAGACCTACCCAGATGAGTACAGATAAATAACATTCAAAAGTTCCTGCCATTGACCCCTGACCCTCACACACCATGCAACATGAAGCATCCGAGCAGAACAACAAGGAGACTGCGAAATGCCTCGTGGCGTGGACGAGGCTGGAGGACAAGGTGCTCAAGTGAGCCGGTCTCAGAAAGAACTATTTCATGAAACCACTAATATAAAGGAAAGCACACACATGGTTTTCACACCAAAAGAAAACACTTTGAAGATGATACTGGCAGAACGGATCGGAGACATAGGGAGGGAAGAAGGACAAGCAGGTAGGAACAGAAAAAAGAAGAATCACATGGGAGAGGAGTTTCTAGGAGATTGTCACGGGCTTAATGCAGAGCATGCACTGTGCAAGTACGTAGAGCGTTTTCTTCTGGATGTCTGTGATTCCACTAATAAAAGGGAAAGAGGAATAAAAATAAGTAAATAAAATTTTTCCATAGAAGGGTCACCACTTTCCTGATTCCTTCCCCATCAGAGCTAAACACCGGTCAGAGTGGTTATCAAAAGAAGACCAATAAAGCTGAGCCCTGGTGGTGCAGTGGTTGTATGTGGGACTGCGGCCCACAAGGCTGACAGTTCAAATCCAGCAGCAGCTCTCCAGGTGCAAGGTTGGGCTTCCTACTTCCACCAGGGCAGTGATGCCACAAAAACAAAGAAGACCAATAAAATCAAAATGAGTTTCAACTCTGCCACCTGAGCAAGTTGCAAAGAAACAGGGGAAGTACCTACAGTGCCCTGTGAAGACGTAAGCTCCTTTTAGTTTTCACACACCTCGATGTAACCTGGTTCCTATTCAGCTTCACATGTGGAGTGAAAGCCCAACTCTGGTCCTGGCTTACCATTGACGAGCTCCCCCAGGAGCCCTCTGGGCCTGGCCTGCCGCTCTCAGTACTCGGAACCCTGCTCAGCCCCACCCGCCGCGGCTCACCTCATGGCTGTGCTCCTCCTTTACGTTACCAGCAGTCAGTCTCCTCACACCACCATCTACCTCTGGGTGCTTAAGCGTCTGACAGTTGGCCTGGTGTGACAGGACCCCAGTACACCAATGCCCCTCTACCCTTGCTGTGGCCTTCGGAACACTATTGCTCCAGGCGGGACTAAGACCTGGCTTCCAGGCCGCCCTTCTCTATCCTTTTTTTATTTGGGGGGGGGGGCATCACTGCTCTCCGGTGGTGGGAGTAGGAGGCCCAGCCCCACTGCTGGAATTGAACCTCTGTCCCAGTGGGCCGCAGTCCCGCGCACAACCACTACGCCACCGGGGCTCAGCCCCCTTCTCTGTTCTTAACTGGCTGCACACAAAGTAGACGCCCCAGAGTTTCACTCTTCTAAGACCAAATTATGTTCTGCTTTGAAGTTTGCTTTTTTGTTGTCGTTGCTGTTGAAATCATGAGTTTTCTATCATGGAACACATGTTGGGTGACATGGCAAACAACAAAAATATTGGTTCTGAACTGAAATGCACTGGGTACAATCAGTCAGATACATCTTTCCTAAAGCAGGGGTGGCAAACTGGTGGCCCCCGAGGTAATTTCTTATAGACTGTGATGCTGTGAAATAAAATGAGGGAATTGTGCATACAGCATTGCCTCGATCTCCCCTAAGCGCTATTTTCTTTGTAACAAAGTTTTCTATTTTCATTTTAGTTCAGAGCATCATAGGCCACAATAAATGACTTCAGGGGTTGCATGCAGCCCGTGGGCCACCAGTTTGACACCCCTGCCCTAAAGGATCTCTGGTTCGTGGAACGAGGTCTGTTTCTTTACATTTATGGTTATAGAGAGGGCAGCGGACACTAAATTCCAGAGGTAGGAAATGGCCCCTAGGTAACAAAAGGGTTCACATCATGCCTGGCCACCCCTGGCCACCTCCCCTTCTACAAGGCAGCACCAGGCCTTGAGTAGACCCCCTGAGTGTGTGTGCTGCCCCCTCCACCTTTTAAGAGTTGGCAGCTGGCGCAGAGGCACTGCTCACATGGCGTTGCACCGCCCTCCCTTCCTAGAACCTGCTGGGTATGATTTGACTCATGCCCATCTTGGTCTTTCTGCCACCCCAGGATGCCACCGCCCAACCTGCTCCATCAACTGCAGCTCAGCAGGCTGTTTCCACCTTACCCCTTGGTGTCAGTCTTCATGTCCTCCGGCTCTGTGAAGCACACGGTCTTCCCATCAGCACAGCCAGCAGGAGCCAGGGGTGCTCTGGAACTGAGGGAGGAAGCCCCTGGCTTGTGAGGTCTCCTGCCTGAGGACTCTGGGAGCTCAAGTCTTCCCTTCCCCAGTGTGTTCTCCCAGCAAATGGGACCAGACCCACAGCCGCCAGAAAGGCTGGATGCTCAGTCCTGGCATTGGTGTGGGTGGTGAAAGCAGGTGAGCCTTGAAGTTGTCCTTAGGAACAAGCCGGTCCCTGAACGATGCATGGCCTTGGGGACAGCTCTTCCTGGGTCTCAGTTACAAGGTCCTCAGTTGACCTACCTCCCAGGGACCCAGAGAGAGGCTGGAAAGATTGTTCTCTGTCAAATACCTAACTGCCACAGCCACGACTAACTGGCCACTCCAGTGAGGTGCAGTGGCGTGGGCAAAA
>PVJH01025120.1:0-32023 GCA_004026705.1 Nesogale talazaci
GCTATCTTCCCAGTTGTTGGGAGTTAGTCTCAGAGATGATGGATCACAGACAAGACAAGATGGCAGCGTCCGAGAAGCTGGAGGAGTCGGCGTAGAGACCATACGGCTTTGTCTTGATGGAGCCAGACCTCTGAAGCTGGGGTGACCACATGGAGACCTCTGCCAGCAATGAGTTGCTTCTGCTGTTGATGGACCCTGAACCCTGGAAGCGAGGAGCCATGTGGAGATCCCTGCCAGCACCAGGATTCTGCACCCACTGACCTGTGACTTCGTGAGTCAGAAGGAGACTTTATAGACTGATTTCAGGCATATGGGTTAATATTGGACTTATGACTTTGAACTTGACTGGGCTTAATGTCCTGTTCCTCTTGTATATAAACCTTTTCCTTATACCCATATATGCGTGTCCTTGAATTTGTTCCTCTAGTCTACCCGAACTAACACACCTCATGATTTTTGAAATGCAGCTAAAAATTGATCAGAAAGATTCTGTATTTTTAATTATGTACCATAGAAGTCAGGAAAGTTTGGTGTAAAGTTAATCTTTAAAGAAATAGAAAATAGAGCAAATTAAATTGAGTATAATTAGAAAGAAGAAGAATGATGATAAAAGTAAAAGTCACATATGAAGAGAATATCATCAACAACTTTATGCCAATACAATCAACAGGTTATGTGAAATGGAACTTTTTTGAAAGACAAATAATTACTAGATCTTATCATTGCATACTCCGATGCTCCTTTTGTGAAATTATTCAAATACTTCAGGTCAAAGTAATATCCATCTTATATAAGCTTTTTCAGAAAATTTTGCTCAATTCAACACATTCAATGGGGCCAGCTTTTACTAAAATTTAACAATATTAAAGCATAATGATATATTGCATTATTCTAAGTACAATCAACAGTCATCCTTTTCCTCTGGCATTTTTCTCCCATAAGTAAGGAACAACTATTTTAGTTACTATATGTGAAAACCTAATTTTCATATTCTGTATTTTATCAGACTATATTAAGGAATTCAAAGTTTACATTTCAAAAATATGTTTTTATAGATAATAAATTCACCTGGTTGGGAAGTACCGAGAAGTGAAATTAATTAATATGACTCTTTTATCCATCATCTTTTTAACTTGCACTGGATTGAAAATTGCAAAGAAAGTATAGAGTTTGGAGACTCAAGCATGGAAACCGATCGGTTTTGTCATTTCACTGGGTATAAAGTGAAGCATTTAAAATGGAAGAACAGTCAATCTCAGGACCCCCACAAATGAATAGTCAGGAACGTGGAGCATACCCAGTGCACTGAGAATTGGAACTGGCAGTGGCAGAAAGGGAACCAGTAAAACTGAATGTCTTTAAGCAGGAGGCTGGTTGGCAAAGTGGGGTGCCTTTGGAGCACTTAACAATGCTAAAGAAGTTTTTACAGCATTTGTCTGAGCAAGGCAGAAGACACAGAGCCTGCTACTCACAGGTCAAAAGTCAGAGAGAGATGCACCTAGTGGCGAGGGTGAAACAAGGATACAGTTGTATCCTCTTAATTTCCCGAATAAGACTCCAAAATGATGAGTCTTGCCTGCGGGTTATGTGTGATCATTGAAATGAATTATGGAACTCAATAGATATGTGGAATGCTGTAGGAGAAGTGCTGGTGGCAGAACAGGGCTGAGACCGCTATGAGTCAAAAATGACCCTGACAATGTGATTGGGTTTGGGGCTTGGCAGTCTTTGTGTTTTCCCAACTCTTCAGAGTTTAGGTCAAATGTGTTTTGTTTTTTTTCAGCTGTAACCCATCCCTCCATCATAGGTCCATAGGTGAAAAGATTCTTTTGCTAGTATGTAACACATCCAGGGTCCCACCCAGACTAGATTTAGATGATTCTGAACATGGCATTTGTACATGGAGCTGATTTAAGATTATATATATACATATACATATATATTTTTAAATTCTTTATGCCCTTATTTTTCTTTTTTTAAAGTTTTATTGGCACTTCGTTCTCAGATCATTGTAACCCATCTTTTAATATATTTCATTTATTAATTAATTTCTGAAATAATGCTAGAAATCTATTGGTTTGATGGCAAGCTGTGAACCAGAAAAAGCTTTCTAAAACTCATGATTAGGTTTGTCTATAGTGGACCTCTATACCGGAAGTAGGACCCTCCGGGGTGTTTGTGTTTCCTACCTTTTATGTCCTGATACATGAAACAGGAAGGCTGGGGAAATGCCATTCTCCAAGGTGGAATAAAATTGTGGTAAACCCTTATTACTTTCTTCTTTCCCCTCTGAGGTTTAAGAAGTGGTCTTCATTGGCCCATGACCACGAAAACTTGTTGAGTTTCCTGGAATTAAAATTCACACAAGGGTTAGCGGCCCCTAAAATTGTGGTCCTAAGAGTTTTTCATACTCAAAATAATTTTTAGTAAGGCGCCATCAATTCACCAAAGTTACCATGTAAGTGACCCTCCTAGTTTATGGCTCCAAGTGCTTCTCTTCCCTGTGGCTTTTGTTTTTATGAATTGGTTTCACCTCTCTCTCCTCATTTGAGAATGGCAAAGTGTCTTCTTACCTCAGATTTGATGGGTCCGAGCAAAACTATTTTCTGTTTCTTCTACTTTTTTCTTGTATTAAGACAAGAATTACAGCTTCCAAGATTTTTATGTCAAAGTAGGAGTCAGAAATTTATTTAAATTTAACTTTTAAAAATCCTTTTATATTTTTAGTCCAAACGTTCATTATATATTTCCTAGGATCTCTGAAGTAGACAAGCAGAAGTCACCCTATATTTTTAATTGACCTAAGACTAAGTTAAAACTGTCACAAAATCCCTTCATTCCCGGGAAGTCCTTCTCCTTTTTTCATGGACAAAAACCTCACTGGGGATCTCCACCCTGACTGGACATTACCCTGTTCAAGGCAACCTGTGTTTTATCATCACAATGGAATGCTGGCCAGTAGTTGCCCTTGGGCACTTTTTTAAACTTCTCCTCTCCTTATCAAAGAGGACCAGTAAGTCATTCTTCCCAGGGAAAGTCTGTTTTTGTTTTTGTGTTTTTTCTTACCAGGGAGACTTAGCTATTAACAAGATCCAGGGAGGAGACATAAAACAGAGACCAGCAAAATTTACCTCAATATACCATATTCCTGTTTCTGTCAATACCATTTGCTTAAAATGATAATTTTTTAACTTGCTTTTTCTGCTTTCTCTACCCCACGAGCTTCCTGGCTGATATACAAGGCTCTTCCAAAAGGACATTGGGACTGCAAGTGGACCATCCCTTTTGATGGCCCTCCTGCAGACTGGGATACCCTGACATAATAACAAAGACTTCCCATAATTTGACCTGGACCTGGTAATGGACTTCATTTACTTGAACCTGCAACAATCTGAACAAGAGTAAGAGTACTATTTATGTCAAATCTTATTTCTATGAGCATTTCATGGGTCTTTCATTCATTTGCAATTCTCTGCCTTTCCAAATTTATCTATCAGTCAGAATTACTTCAGGGCATCTCTAACAGTGGGCCTTGCCTACTTTATCTCCCATAATTATGTTTAACACCCTCACCCAAAAGAAAGAAATCGATAAAATGAAAGAGGACTCTCTCTGCTGTTATAAATGACAGTTACCAGTATGAGACAGATGGCCATAGTCTGTTCTCAGTGGTATTTTTCTTGATATTTCCATAGCTTCCTTTTCAAAGAACTGCTGGGATTTGAAGGTCTAAAATCCAGTGAAGATTGCCTACCAAGACGAAGCTATTGTGTAGCCCAAGTTAGACATCAACTTGTAGGCCAATGAAACTCACTGGGAATCTCAGAAAAAAAGTTTTTAAATAGTAGATTGATAACATGTGCATGTACTTGAAACTAACACAGTTCATAAGGGATTCACAGGAATTTATTCAAGGTTCATTGGTTTCTAAAACGTTCTGTGAGGAGGAAGACTCACTTAAGTGTAAAACATTTTCACAAAGCTGGTAATATAGAAGATAGTGAATTATGGAAGACAAGACTATTATCATAGAACCACAATTTTGCCTCATTCAGCACATCCACTTCAGAGAAAACCCCAATTTATCAGGGTGTAAACTTCTTTTATATAAGTTTAAGTTGAAAATACAAGCACTACTGTATGGATAACAAACACATTTCCCTCAAAAGTCTCTGCATACAGTTTTCTTCTAGAGCGGGACAGGGGTAATTCTGCACACACAATGTTCTGTTGCCTATTTCATATTATGTGCTCCATATGAGACCTGGAAGTTGTTATAATCCGGCAGTCTAATTTAAAAACATTATCATTTGTTCTTCACCACATTGACTCAAATGTTGGACGATCTGTATATTTTCAGGCAGCTGTTATCAAAGACATTTTCTTGTCATAGTTTCCTAAGTACATTTACATAGTACAATCATTGCCATTGAAAGCATGGTGCAATCATCAGAAAAATAATGCATGTTTGTTGTTGAGTTCTGTACATATAGCTATGTTAGGAAAGACTTTTGTCTACTGAAGAAAAGTATTTTTATTTCAATAAAAATATTTTTGTTCCAACAATGCTTCTGCATGAAATATGCTCTCTATATACACTTGTTTTAGCAGATAAGCACATGAAATAACTATCTTAAAGTATGTCAAAAGACATTAGAAGATTGATGTACAGACAGGATGAAATATCAAAAATAAAAATCAACTGATAATTAAAATTCTAACATAGGAACCAAAGGCAAAATTAGAGAACTGAAAAAGGCAATATCTGAAATGAATAATCTATCCCATGCAACTAAAAGGAGACTGGGGACAGCAAAGTAGAAGGGGGGGAAGGAGATATAGAATTAGTAATTGAATTAGCCCAGGTTGACTGAAGAAAAGACTGATCCTGGGATACTGAATTGGTAGAAGTGGATCTAACTCCTTAGGAATTGGCTCATGGAATGCATATGGAAATACAGAATGATAAGGAAAGGACAAGGCATGTAGTTCCTTGGTATATTTTATCAGTAGTAGCTTCAATGGGAGAGAAAACGGTTGCAGGGAAAAATTGTCCCTCTAAATCAAGTCCAAGTCTAGTTCTGTCAGAACTACAACCTCTAAATCAGGGGCAACTCCGAAAGGAAGCATTATATCAGAAAAACAGGATGTACCTCTATTACTACTGGTCACCAAGAAAGTAGTCTAGGAAAGGTACAGGGAAAACAAAACAAAATTAAACCTATTGAAACCAGGGAGTATAGTGTGCAGGAGTTACTTTAGTTTGCAGAATAGTATTGTTAATTTTCTGAGGTATTCCTAAAATGTATTGTGCAATTTGGTAATATAGGGGCAATGTCTTTTGTTTTGAATGGTACTGAATAGAAGAACATGCTTGGGTTGATGGAAAACGCATACTTCATTTTGGACTGATGGGAACCCATGGCTCACAAATACTCATGCCAGATCCAATTGCAAGGAAAGTTTACCCAGTGGTCAGGCAGTCTGGGGGGAGTGGATAATTATGGTGAAACTTGTTTACCCTGAGAAGGAAACTGCCACCCTCCCTCCCTAAATACCCAATGGAACACTCCAGAGGATGCAGTTAAGGCACTGCTTACGAGAGGAATGCCAGAATGACTTTATGGTGATAAGGATAGCCATCCAATGTGTATGCGCCTTCCCCATGTTGTGACTAGTATGGTCATCCATGGAGTTTCTTCTTCATGGACATACCATGTGAACCTTCTACTGCAAAACAAAGCTACAATTCAAGAAGCAGTGTCAATTTTTAAGGTAAAACTTCACTATCTGAGTTTTACAGATGCAAAAAAATGAAAGAGTAAATTGTAAGAGTAATTTCCAATTGTAAGAGGGCAATTGGAGCCCAGGTAGTATGGCACGGGTCAGACCAAATCCAAGGCTACATATGGTAGCCAACTTCGGCGGGTGGGGGAGATGGTGATGTGTAGAGAGGGAGTGGGGTACTAACCCACCCAAGGGAAGCATATTGTTTATATCTCCATGGGGAAAGAGGGACCAAACTTAAACCTGGTGTTCCAGGATGTGAATGCAGTGTGAGGGCATGGAGCGGGAAACCAGTGGAGGGGTCTAAGGACCCAAGCCCAATCCCAACTACATGGACGGCCCCAACTACATAGGCAACAGACCCATTCCCCGATGGAGTTTGCTTTGGAGGTCAGCACTAAAGCTGCATCTTGAGCAGTGAGACATGCCGGACCAGAGCACACGAGAACAAATAAAGGGGGAGGAAGAAAGAATGAGTACATCCTGGCCCAGGACAATATTCCCATGCAGAACAGTCAATGCACAGAGAGGACCCTATGGCTGGCCCCATTATGAAACAAGGCATCACTTGCTGACACAAGGCCCTTACAGGGACAACAATGGAGAAACCATGTCGGGATTGTACCCTGTCTGACCCAACCACATTGTGGCAAAACACTAAGGGTGTGTGTGTGGCAGTCATCTGCTCATGTTAATTTTATGATTGAAATGTAGGGGTGGAGTCTGACCTGTCAATCTGGAGATAGCCATTGAGTAGCCAATGAGGCCTCTGTGTGGGCATGGCTTTCTCCTGATACGTCTGAGAAATCTCGCCTTTCCCTCCTGGAGATGAGAAGCTCTCTCCCCAGTTGTTGGGAGTTAGTGTGAGATAATGAATCACGGACAAGACAAGCTGGCAGCATCCGAGAAGCTTGAGGAGCTGGCGGAGAGACCACACGGCTTTGCCCTGATGGAGCCAGACCTCTGAAGCTGGGGAGGCCACATGGAGACCTCTGCCAGTGATGAGTTGCTTCTGCTGTTGATGGACCCTGAGCCCTGGAAGCGAGAAGCCATGTGGAGACCCCTGCCAGCGCCGGGATTCTGCACCCACTGACCTGTGACTTCGTGAGTCAGAAGGAGACTTTATAGACTGATTTTGGGCATGTGGGTTAATATTGGACTTATAACTTTGAACTGGACTGGGCTCAATGTCCTGTTCCTCTTGTATATAAACCTTTTCCTTGTATCTATATGTGTGTCTATGAAATTTTTTCCTCTAGCCTACCCAGACTAACACAGTGTGCAACAGAGCATGAAGTTCCAGAGGAAGTGCCAAGTGTATACTTTGGGGCCAGGGTGTGACACCCCATGGGACTCAACCAGCGGGGGGGGGGGGGGGCATTCCTGGAAGTCAAAGAACAGACCTTAAACTATTTATAGACTCCTATTTTGTCATTTTTTAACTTATTTATATGCATATTTAGGGGGGATATGGGTTTTTTTTGTTGTTATCATTGCTTTGTTTTTTTTGGTTGCTTCATCTTAGGATGTCTTTTTTTTTCCTAGTACATAGTGTTATCTCTGCAGGTCTATCTAGATAAGATAGGCTGGATGAAGAGTCTAGAGGAGAAAGTAATGGTTCAGGGGTGGGGGAGAGCATGGAAGATAGGGAGGAGTGGGAAAGGAGGTGGTGTTGACCAACCCAGGGATAAGGGAGCAACAAGTGACTCAAAATCAGTGACAGGGTGGGTGTGAGATGCCCAATAGGGATTGATCAAGAGTAATGTAACAGAGAGAAAATACTGAAACTCCAGTGGAGACCAAGCATGGTAATGGGACAAGAGGAAAGTAAAAGGAAATAGAGGAAAGACCTGGGGGGTAAAGGGCATTTATAGAGGTCTAAATACAGGCATGTGCGTAGGTGAGTATATTTATATATGATGATGGAGGAATAGATCAATGTGAATATACTTATAGGGTTAGCATTAAGGCACCAGATGGACATTGGAGCTCCACTCAAGTACTTCCTCAGTACAAGAACATGTCATTCTATTAAATTGGCATTCCATGATGCTCACCTTTCCAACTTGATCACTGAAGACAAATGTGTGCATAAGCTAAGGTGGTGAAGAAAGCTTATGGTGCCCGGTTATCAAAAGATGTAGCATCTGGGATCTTAAAGGCTGGGAGATAAACAAGTGGCCATCGACTTCAGAAGCAACAAAGCCCACATAAAAGAAGCACATCAGTCTGTGCGATGACGATCTGTCAATGGGATCAGGTATCAGGCATCAAAAAACTAAAAATTATACCATTATAAAGGAGGGAGAGTACAAATTGCTTCATCAATAGGTAAAGCAACAGCCCCTTACAGAGAGGTTGTAGGGAGGAGACAAGCCAGTCAAGGTACAGTGAACAAGGCACAAGCAACCATTAAATATGCAATTTTCCTCTAGTTCTTAAATGCTTCCTCCTACCATAATCATGATCCCAATTCTGCTTTACAAATCCAGCTGGACCAGGGGTTGTACACTGGAGCAGGAAACAGGGGTAAGTCAGGACAGATGATCCTTTTGGGACCAGGGTGGGAGTGGTGATGCCAGTAGGGTGGAGGAAAGGTGGAGTAAAAAAGCGGAACTGGGGCTGAGCCCCGATGGCGTAGTGGTTGTGCACAGGACTGTAGCCCACTGAGATGGAGGTTCAATTCCAGCAGTGGGGCTGGGCCTCCTACTCCCATCGCCGGAGAGCAGAGATGCTCACCCCCCCAAAAAAAAAAAAAGAAAACAGAACTTATTGTAGCTATCTGCATATGATCTCCTCTCTCCAGTACAGACAACAAGGAAGTGGGTAAAGGGACACATGGGACAGTATATGATGAAAAAATAATGACAAATTATAAGTTATTAAGGGTTCATGTGCAAAAGGGAGTGGAGAGGGAGGGGAAATATGGGGAGCTGGTACCAGGGTCCTAGGTAGAGTGAGGATGTTTCGAGAATGATAATGGCAACAAATGTGCAAAAGTGGTCTGCATACAATTGATGAATGCATTGATCATGATAGGAGTTATATAAGCCCCAATAAAATTATTTTTTTTAAAGAAGGCAATTGGAAAAGGTATTTTTAGACAGTTACTTAGAAATGGGATGAATATAGCACACATCAAAGGAATTCATATAAAGTTTCTAATTGAGCACTAGCAGAGGTTGGATGGACCAAAGGAAACTTCTGATAGTCTCCCAATGTAAAGAAGACTTAAACAAATCCATCTCTTTACCGTAGCAGAGAGGTATGATGGGGTTTCCCACCTCAGACCATGTGAAACAGAAGATCAACTAGTTTAACTTCCTCAGGATCAACTTCCTCAACAAGAAAGGTAAGGCCTGATGAAAGGGGCAGAGACTGGACTTGTGCTCCAGCCCCCAGAGAATTCCCAAGGCCATTTGTAGATATGTAGGTTAAATGGCCTAGGTGTGAGGTAAAGATTTGGGGGTCGGGAGGGGACCGCTAGGTCCAATGTACTGTAATCCTTAAGCGTGTCAGGAAAATGTACAAAGAGTCAAAGGTTAAAGTTGGAGGAGATAGAGATGGCACAGTTGTTGAGACTTAGAAGAAATTTTGGATGATAAATAGGAGATTTAAACAGATGTGTATGAAGACGTTCCTTCTGCCTTACCTGAATGTGTTACTACTACGGATTTTATGTCGTTGGGGAGCACTCCTTCCAAATGATATTGTAAAATCTAAAGAAGGAACAATTGTGAGGATGTCAAAGGACTAGACAGTGTTTTCTTTTGTTGTACGTAGGTTAGCTATGGGTCAGAAGTGACTTGGTAATATCTAAAGTTAGAATGTTGGTGTCCACAACTTCTGAGTGTGATAGTCCTCTACGGTCCATGAAAAAGGCAGATAGAGGGATCATGGAGATGAACAGTGGACTATCAAGCCGAAATAAAATAGTGCCCCCACTGGATTCAATTTTTACAGATATGATATAAATGGTACAACTAAGACAACAGGCTAAAGAAGACTGGTGTTCAGTGACTGTTCTTGAAAATGCCCTTTTTTCTCAATCACAATATCAGAAAATAGTGACAGTGTGCTTTGACGTGGGAATGATGACAGTGTTCTTTCACTGCATTGCCTCAATATTATTTAAATTCCATAGTGCTCTGTCATAGTACAGTCAGATGAGACAGATTTTGTGGAAACAAAACAATATATTATATTGACAATAATTGGCAAATATCAAACATCAAAGAACAAACTAAGAAATATTTGAATCATAAAAATATGACCAAAAATGCTGGCTAATAAATCCAGCAAAAATACAGAGCCTAACCTCAAGAGAGAGAGTTGTCTGGTTAACTTAACCAGGAGCCACTTGTGACATTTTACAACCAAGAATCAATTACTGTCACTACCTCCTCCCAAGACTAAGCAGAAGATCCAAAATTTGGTAGGTCTATTTGGGTTTCAGAGGATTTGCTCATCTTCCACATGTGAGAATATTGCTGGCTCTCATCCATAAAACCACTTAGAAGAAAACTGTGCTTTGAATGGGGTCTCAGCAACAACAGATGACATCTGAGTTATGTAAAACTGTGTCACTGGCCATGCTCTTAGGCCTTCATGACCCACATTCAGACATCATTTTGGAGGTGTCTGCCACATGTGTTTATACAGATTGGAGTCTACGGTAAAAACCTGGAAACATTACCCAATGCCTACTGGGATTCAGGACTAAAAAGTTTCTAGAAGCTGCAATGTGACATACACCATTTGAAAACCAATTACTCACTACCAGACTTTGATAGAGACTGCCTCAATGACAGAAGGATAGCAAATCATCATGAGATCTGGGATGCTTGTAATGTCTAGGGTGATGTTGTATAAATACTAAAACAAGGAAGATGGTACCTCACAGAGTTGAATAATAAAATGTAAACAGTTCATACAGGAAAAGGCTGCAAGGGGGATGCGAGGCAGCCCCACTCTATCTAGGAGCACGTAGTCTTAATTCCCATATGTCCTACTCTGGAACTGGTTAAGAAGCTGCCAGAACCCATTGCTAACTTAGCAATGCCCTATGAACAACTTTCTGCTGGCCAGAAGAAGGTGGACTGGTTCACAGAGAGCAGTGCCAGGGTACGTGGACAAGAGTTGATGTGGATAGCAATTTCTTTAAGACCAGCTGATGGAAAGACCCCAGCTGACGCAGGCAAGAGCAAGTCAGTTCAATGGTCTGAGCTGCATGCTGTTTTCTTAACTGTGAGGGAAGATTTAGATGATGATGAGAGCCGATAAGTGTGGATTTTTACTGATTCATGGGTGATAGGCAATGGTCTAGCTGTATGGACAGTAATATTGGCAATGGCAAACTGGTCCATTAAAGGAGTGCTTGTGTAGGGCAAGGTGTGGACACATCAGAGCAGGACTAGTTGATGTCCTTCGGAAGAACTTTTCTCCTGGCTCAGGGTTGATTTGAATCAGCATGTAGGCATGTTGGTATGTTCTCTTGAGATGAAGCCATGAAACAAGTAGACATGGGAGAGGGGCAGCACTCAAGAGAGGGGCTGGATCTTGTACACTCTTGCACCCTCTGAGACACAAAATGCCAATAAGGACTGCTCTGTCTGCCAGCAAGAACTTCAGAGGTTGGAAATGGCTATGGTGCAGATTCCCTGGGCAGAGGACGGGGTGTGATAGGATTGGCTGTACCCATATTGACAAATAATCAATTGTATTGGACTAATGGAACCAAGCAGCTACAAATGGGTCCTTAAAGGAATAGACCCTTTACATAGGACTGGGGTTTTAAGTGTTCATTAATGCATACAGATGCTAAAACCACCATAAAGGAAGTGGAACAAAAGATACTATGCCATTTTGGGCCACCACATTATATCTCCTCACACCAAGGAACACACCTTAGAGCTCACAGGTTGTGATGAAGCAGAGGGGAAAGAAACAGTAAACTACATGGATATATCAGGGTGCTCAGCACTCTCGGAGGACTGGTTGGATAGAGAAGTGGAAGGGACAATTGAAATGATTTTTGTCTAAAATAAGAGGATACAAAGTCATTAAGTGCAGACTTACATAAATTCATGAGCCTATGTTTATATTCAATTGAGAACAAAGGGGTATCACCACTGAATATATTCCAATGTTTTGTGAGAATGCCTGGGAAAGAGGGAGTAGGGGAGGATGCTGGTGCCAGTTCTTCATATATTTCATGAAATTGTGTCCTTTCTTGCCATATGCTGTAGCTCCAGGACCAGGGGTGTCGCTGAGAGTGCCAGAAGCAGGGGTAATTCTGCAGGAGAGACACTAACTATATCCTTGAACCTGATTGGCAGAATTCTCAAGGGTCTGATAGGATGGTTTGAACCTCCTCAACATCTAGAAAATTGGAGCTGAGTGTAAATAGAGTTGTACTCAAGATCTCCTACTAGTCTTGTACCTATGCATCCACACCCAACATGAAAGTTAATGGACTGAAGGAGAAGCACTTACTAGACTGGTCTTACCGCCAACAATGTGGACTGGCAGAACAGTTGATTCTGATGACCCTTTCCAAGGTGAAATATTTTAGATAAAAATAGATGATAGGCTGAGCCTCGGTGGCATAGTGGTTGTGTGCGGGACTGCGGCCCACTGGGAGGGAGATTCAATTCCAGCTCCACCGAGCAAAGGCTGGGCCTCCTACTCCCACCACCTGAGGGCAGTGATGCCAAAAAAAAAATAGATGACTGATGAAAGGAAGCTGAAATAACAGCTGAAAGTTAGAGAGTGAATAAAGAGGTTATGCGGAGGGAAACATCTAACTTTATGCTTATTCTTTAGGAGAGACTCAGAGCAAGGGAATGATTTTCTTTGCATTAAATCATATCAAGGAAAACAGTAAGGGTGAAGTGAGGACACTTTTGAAGAACCAGATCACATGAGATGGACAGTTCCAATAGACCTGAATAGTTGATATTGGAATAAATTCACCCTGAAGATGCTTTGCTATAATATTGGATTAATTGTAAATGACTGGGGATAGAGAAATAATTTTAGGGAAATAATTTTTCAAGTATGGTTGAGAAAATGGTGAGATGAACCAGAAGGTAGCCTGCTTCTGCCCTTCCATCCATAATCTTATTTGTGTTGTAAATTCTAGTCTCTATGTCTGTGGTTTTAATTCCATTTTGGAGGAAGTTCTATTACAAGATAAAGATGGAGTGTATTCTTTTTACCAACCACCTTTTGTTTCCTTGGAAGTATGGTCTGCTGAAAGGCAAACATCATGCCTCTGTCCAAGTCTTCCCTTTTGTGATCTTGGATTTCTGACTGAGTGCTGAAGAGCAAGGATCTCTAGGTGTTCCTGGTCGTGGTATCGGTATTTTCAATTCTCTCATATACATGTGAAAGTTGGATACTCACTAAGAAAGACAGAAGAAGAGTTGATACATTTAAATTACGGTCCTGACAAAGAATATTGGCAATCCAAAAAGAACAAACAAATCCGCCCTCAACGAAGTACAGCCAGAATGCTTCTTATAGGCCAGGATGCCAAATCTTTGCACATGTTGTCAATTATTAAATTAGAGAGGCTGAGAAAAAGAGGAAAACTCTTGGTGAGATGAATTGACAGTAACTGTAACAATGGGCTCAAACATTGTGCTAACAGTTTAAATAAGGGGGGAGACAAGCTGAGTCTCCACCTTACTAGAGGGTGTGAACCAAATCATTACCCTTTGTGTCCTTGGAATTACCGTCTGCTGAAAGACACACACACACACACACACACACACACACACACACACACACACACAAATCACATTTCTCTCAAAACCCTTGCTCTCAGCATAAGAGCCAGTCTAGAAGCAGAGAGAGAATTTCCCAGAAACCCAAAGGAAGAAGCGCCACTAGAGACCAGGTTCCAGATCACTCCCTAATTGAAATGGAGGAAGCAGTCAAGGCTACATCACACCAGGACCAGAGGCCAGTACAGGGGGACCAGGAGCCAGGGCTATGAGGCTGGAGAGCAGAGTGGCAGGAAGTCTTCCTGGGTCATAGAGACCAGAGGCCAGTACAGGGGGACCAGGAGCCAGGGCTATGAGACTGGAGAGCAGAGTGGCAGGAAGTCTTCCTGGGTCATAGAGACCAGAGCCCAAAGGACCATGTGGCTGAGGAAAATGAAATTTGGCTGCTGACTGAGCAGAGGAACTGCTGTGACTCGATGAGTGCATCCTTACTCTTTACAGTTCCTGGCGTGTAAGTAACCTGTTAATTTCCCCAAGCCCCATCATTTTCTTTCTTTTTTTTTTTGGGGGGGGGGGGCATCACTGCTCTCCGGCGGTGGGAGTAGGAGGCCCAGCCCCACTGCTGGAATTGAACCTCCATCCCAGTGCAAGCCCCATCATTTTCAATTTTGCCTGTGAGATCTATGTGACTTTTGAAACAAAGTTTCAAACCCGACAGGGAAGTAGAGTGTGGTGAGAGGGGCAGTTGGTATCAGAATACATAAAGAAGGATGGAGGGAAAAGGCATGCCTGACTTCTGTCTCCTGGTGCTAGGCCGTGGCCTGGGGAATATTGGATTTTTCTTCCTTCTTGTGTAGTCAAAGGAGATCAGATACAATCCCTTTGTCTTTTTCACAATACTTAACTTTTATTATTCTGGTGGTAAAGGGATATAATTATAAATTTTCAAACCACTTCTGAACAGAAAAATCATAATTGTTACTGTCTGAATCTATCATTTGTATTTTAAAGTGCAATGAGACTATTTTAGTATGAATTTATTATGTAAATTATTTGTTAATCTGTCATATCACATTCTAAGTAGGAAAATAGTTAGGCAGGTAGGTACAGTATATTCAAAGAGCTTAATGAAATGTGATCACTCTACTGTTTTTGTTTTTTACAATACTTGAACACAAATCAAGAATATCCCATATTCCAAGTCAATAGTAACTTTTTAAATTACTGTTATCCTACATGTTGCTAGTCAAGTAGCACTATTGTATTTATAATATAAATATGTATTTTAATGTATAATATATATAATTTATTTTCTCTGTAATGATATAGTTAAATAATTATTCTGGCTATTTAAATACATGCTAATCAATAAAAATACTTAAATAAGGCATTAAATATAAGACAACAAGTAAACTCATAAATTTCTGAGACTAATTACTACTAAAACAGTACATTAAAATGCAAAAGACCTATTGCCTTTCTCTCAGATTTAGATGTAGATAGACTAGTTCCAAAATATGTTTAAAATGCTGTGAGCATTAATACTTTTGTTACTGTATTCAATTCTACACTCAGTAAGCCTTTCATTAATTCAGTAAACATTTTGTCTTGTTCATAATTCTTAGACATAATTCCATTGTGAATAGCTACGAATGGAAGAGTCTAAGCCTGTTCTTGACTTTGAAATGCTTCCTGACTGGTTTGCAAGGTATTTATTTAACTAGAAGTAATTCAAAGTTAAAAGGTACTTGCTAATCTAAAATATGTCACAGTTATAGACTGATTTATGTTTTCCAAATATACATTGTAAATTTCCACCCCCATGACTGTGGTTCGAATCCCATTTAGGAATGGGTTTAAGTTGGGTGAGGTAAGTTTAGTGAAGCCTAAGATAGAGAAGTGAGTAAACAAGCAGAACTGCGGGGAATCAAAGATAACCAAGCCATGTGCTGCTGTGTCAATTTGAACTCGTGACGACCTTACGGGATAGAGTAGACCTGGCCCATAAGGGTTTTTGCTTTGTTTTCATTTCCTTTAAATTTTTTTTTATGTTTGATAGTTTCACCAACATGCAAGTTCCAAATCATACACTGCACTAGCCAACCATCAGCACTGTTGGTTTCTAGATATTTCTTATTCTTTGGACTTCTTACTGTGCGCTCTCCAATTCTTGACCATCTCCCCTGCCGTGTTTCTTTAGAACTATTAACCAAACTGTTGTCTTTATAGATTTACCTATCCTGGGATTCATATGCAGAAAAACATACAAAATCTAAACAAAACACGAACAAATGGCCCCAACAACAACAGTAGAAGGAAACCGGTTTTGAAGGCTATGAAATCTACAGAAAATGGATTGTCATGTTATTGTCTCATGGAATAGCTGGTAGGCTTGAACCACTGACCTTTGGTCAGCAGTCCAACACTTTACCCACTTCCCCATCAGAGCTACAAGATAGTCGCCAAACCAGGTGAATATCACCCCAGAACTGATGCTCAAAAGACTTTCTCCATAGCTGACAGAGAAAGGATATCGTCTCCCAGAGACAACACTAAAACATCTTTCTAGCATCTTAAATTGAGAGAAAATAAACTTATGTTTGTTAAAGTCATTAATTTCTATCACATCTTTTCTTTTTTTCTTTTTTTTTTTGGGGGGGGGGCATCACTGCTCTCCGGTGGTGGGAGTAGGAGGCCATGCCCCACTGCTGGAATTGAACCTCCGTCCCAGTGGGCCGCAGTCCCGCGCACAACCACTACGCCACCGGGGCTCAGCCCCACCCACATCTTTCTTTTTACAGAAAATGCAGAACTTGATCCTTTTCATATTCTTGGGGTGGTGTCATCTAGAAAAGGAAAAAATAAATCAAATCTTATTGAATCAACATCCAGATAAAAAAACTCATGGTTATTGAATCTTTTCCAACTCCATCATTGGACTCTTAAGTACAGGGTTGAACTGCCCCGTAAGATTTCCCAGATTGTACTCTTCCAAAAGAGACTGCCATATCTTTCTCCCACCAAGTCAAAAGCTTTATTTTCAATTCTTTTATAAATTTTTTGCACTTATCAGATAGTCTGGATTTATTTATTCTATTCGTTTGAAGCATAACAAATCAAGAGGGTTTTTTTTTAAAGGAACATTCTGTATATATTTACATAGCCCACCTCAAGAAATGAAATTAATATATCCTGTTAAATCCTCCATACAAGTGATTCTTTTTCTCTTTTTTTTTTTAAGGCATCACTACCCTCTGGTGGGAGTAGGAGGCCCAGCCTTACTTCTGGAGAGCTGCTGATGGATTTGAACCGCCAACCGAGTCGCAGACCCGCACACAACCACTACGCCACTGGGGTTCAGCCGATTCTTTTTCTTTCTGTTCACCCTCCACTCCCTCCAACCTTCCTCCTTTCTCCTCAGTATCCTTCCTTTTCCCACCACCACCCCTGGCCTCCTCTTAGTCATCAACGTCTTGTGAAAGAATTGTAATCTCTGGTTTTATCATTAACAGCGAAGTATTCTTGAAGGATGCTCTGTAACACAATTTGTCCTTGCTATTCTTATTACAAATCTGAATCAAGTGGGTCAAATTTGGAAGATTTACTGCAATCATTCTCAGTGTCATCTCACAGGAAAACAAAATCTTTGCATTATGCTAACTTTAACATTCAAGATCTTAAATAGTATTTGAACTTGATAGGTGTTCTCTCTGACCATCTTTTTCACCTTATTTTCCAAAAGATGTACAGTTGGAATCGACCCAACGCTTGATGGGAGAAAGATGTGACAATCCCTAGCATAAAGGTTCACAGCCTTAGAAACACCATGGGGCAGATCGTCCATGTCCTGTGAGGTCACTGACTGTAACTGACTGGAAGACAGTGGGCTGGGTTTGGGGTTTGAGTGCACAGATGAGAAGAGGGTTCCAAAAAAAAGTTCATGGAAAAAATAGAATAGACAAAGAATGACACTTTTTCCAAGAACTTTATGATACTCTTTCATACATTATGTCATTATAAAGGATATCTTAGATTTTGTATTGTGAATCATTTTTATTCTTAATGGTTCAACTCAATTCTCCTTCCTGCATCCTCCATTAGTGTACCGCCACTGTTGTTGTTTCTTGTAAGGTGCCCTGAAGGTGCAGTGAAGTAAGCCCTGGCCTTGTGTGGGAGTTACATAATTTCATGTCATCTTGATAAATAAGTGTAGGGGTGGAGACTAGCATAGCAATCAAGTCATAGCTTGATAATGTTTCCTTGTAGCATGACTTTCTCATGAGGTTTCTGGACACTTCTCTCCTCCCTGGTTGTGGGCCATGTTCACTCTCTGCTGCACTTTCCGGCAGTTGAGTCACTCAGAGAGCTGCCAGAACTACAATGAGACCTGTGAGCCCCCTGTTGCTGCTTCCACTACCACTGGATCCACAAGATTTTTCACCCACCAGCCTCTGATCTTCCTCCATTCAACATCATTGCATGTGCTGGGCATGATTTTGAAGAGGAATTTATAGACTAGTATTGGACATGTGGGCTAATATCGGACTTGCAAACTTGATCTGGACTGGGCTGGGATTTTTTTTTAATAAACAATTTCTCTTTGATATAAAGCTATTTCCTACACACACACATGAGTGTCTCTGAATTTGTTTCTCTAGTCAACCCGGTCTAACACAGCTTCTAATAGCAAGGTTTGTGGTTCCAGTTTGTTGAGAGTAGAGATTATACATTCCTGTATATCTCTGTATCTCTCTCTCTGGAACATATATGTGTATGTGTGTGAGAGTCTGTGTAAACAAACACATATTATTTATAAGAAAACAGTTATGTTGCATTGCAAGCTTCCTCTTTTATCTTCAATCAGGAAAGCATTTCCAAGAGACAACACTTAAACGGAATCCCCAACTTTTTTCACAATCCCTTATATCATCCATACATCCACAGGAACTCCACTTTAATTGCTTGTAGAAAAATATTTTAAGTGTAAAATAAGATTTTTTTTTACTCCCCTGTATTATTTAGGCCTCTAGTCTCGTGCTAGCTATTTCATTTGAATGTTGGGTCATTGAGAAATAGATTTATGAAGTGACAGAAGGATAGTATCAAGATAGTATACTGTACACTTCCAGATGGGACTTAAATGGAGAACTTTGTACATTATAAAGTCTTATGATGTTGAAGAAGGAGATGATTTCTGTGTTTGTGTTGTTTAAATTTTGTCAGGTGTACATATTGTTATCACAGACATGTAACATGCTTCTCTATCAGCTATATTAATACCAAAAAATCCTCCTTTGCTTCTCCTATTTTAAAAATTCATCTTTGTGTATGGTGGGGATGAATTATAATTTATTTCCTCTCTTTTTCCCTGACTCATCCCTCCTCTTTCATAAATAGCATATTGTTCTTCAATGGTCATTCCAAAGGGGTCATGGGGAACTTAAGCAAAATTAATTCTGTTATATAGGAGGAAATGAGAGACAAGGGACTTTAGCATCAAAAGATACGCAGTTTGATAACAACTATCCAGTCAGCTCTAACTGAGTTGAGGCTTAAGACATCAGTACAATCAGAGAAAATTATTATGGGAACTCCTGGACAGCACAAAACCTCAGTGGGGAAATGTTTCTGTAGAGAGAGGGGCAATAGCAGGTCACAAGGCTGGAATATCCATCACGTGAAGCAGAGAAGTGAGAAAGTCCAGATTGTTTGCAGGAATGGGAATGGATGCAAGGACAACATACTTACTCATTCACGTTCATATCCAACTGGGGGAATGCATCCACATTTTTTAAGTCCTCCAGCAAGAACAGTGTCTACAGCATCTCCCTGTTTCCCTGTCAGGGAAGAATGTTCAACTATTGAATGGGATGAGTGTGTGGCTGGCTAATGCAGAGTGAATGGGGAAAAGGGCTGCATGGACTGTGGTTTTCAGTTTCCAAACTCTGTGGTGAATTTTCTGTAAGTGCTCCCTTCATCTGATCAGGTTCAGTGACACTCTTGTTCAAAATCTCAGAGGATGACTGTAAATCAGAAGGAAAAATCTCAGCCCAATTCTTGCTACCAACCCTTCTATTGATTTCTTCCTCTCCAAGGGATGCAGACCCTCATACTGCTGAAAGAAACTCTAACAATACGGATGAGAGTTGAAGAGCATCCTGTTCATATTGAAAAAAAATTGTCTAGTATTTGGGGTATTGAAGCACTCCATAGACAAGGGTGTCTGCTTCACCTGAAACTGTGAAGCACTCTGAGGGTTGCCAGAAGGGTGGTTCCTGAAAGTTCTTAAGGTCACTCCAAGGTAAGGAGGTGTTTGGAAATGGGTGAAAGATTCATGGAAAGGAGGAACTCAGGGGGAGACACATCAAGATGACTTAAGCACATGAGAAACAGTCTTTAAGTGAAAGGGTAGTCCAAGACCCATGTCATAAGGATGCCAACATATACAAAGAGGGAAAATGGTGAGCGAACCAGGAGGGAGTCCAAATACCGGGAAATATGAAGTTAGGGTATCATGGAAACTCAGTAAGGAAGAATTGGGCATGAACAAAGGCCAGAGAAAGAACTATTCAATTGTTTAATTTGCCTCGTGTGAATCTAGTCTAGGATAATGAGCCAAAATCCATACCTCAAAAAGATAATCATCATTCTTTTTCAGTTTCCTAGAAAGGTCTAAAAAGGGAAACGGTTGAAGCTGAAAGCAGATTGCTGATTTTCTGGGACTGGGGAAGAGGGTGAGTAGCAGCATTGATAGTTCAAGCATATGGAGTTCTGTTTTGTTTCCCAAAACTAACTGAGGTTCAGGGTTGTATATTGTCTGTAAATCAAGCTATCCCTCTGGCACCAAACCCTCTGTACTCCCCTCCGCCCTGGTCACCTTGTCTCCAAACCTCCCTTGCCACTCCCTTGTCCCAAAGCCACCTTTACCCTTGGGATTGACCCCGGCCAAAGTCATTTGCCATCAATCGCACCCCCCTGCATGCCCCCCTTGGCTGCTTCAGCATCCTTCTGACGAAGTCCACGAAGCTGAAGCCATTGGCAGAGCTGGTTTCTTGGGTGGTGACAATCCTGGTCTGGAAAGAGACAACCCATCAAAGGATTCCTTGACGATCTCTTTAACGGTGTCTACAGACAGACTTTTGGCAAACAGGATTTTGGACCCCTGTTCTCCTTGCAACTCCAACCAATTGCTCTGCTCTTGATTGCTCGTGTACAAGAACTTAGTTTCTTTAGACTCTTCAAGCAAAGCACATTCTATGAATGCATACCCTTTAGAATTTAGATTTGCTGTTCTGGTTCTGGGGCCCCTTGATAGCATTCTTTTAATTCACCTGCAGTGACTTTGGAAGTGATTTGGGACCAAGTGTCCTGACATCTGGATCTTTCTTATTGTCTTCTCCCTTTGGTCTCCGTATTTCAAATTTGTTGCCGAAAACCATTACCTAAGCCAGTGAGTTCAAAGGTTTTTCCAGGTTGTCACAGATGCAAAATCCACATAACCAACCTTCCTCATCAAGCTGAAGTCATTTTTATACGTCAGGAAAGATGTGATGGGATATGAAATTAAAAACACAACACCACTCATTCTGACTAAAAAGGAATTTCAGAGTAGTGCACCTGCTGTCAAATCCCGGCACATTTTCTTTTTAGAGGCAGATGACTCTCTGTTTATAAATGCAAGGGTATTCTAGTCTGAGTTTCCCAAGAGAATTAGTGCTCACTGTATGAATGGGCTGTATGTGTGTATTAATTTTAGATACATATGGTATATACAAATACAAACAAAAAACAAATACAAAAGTGGAAGCACCTTCAAAAAGTTCATGAAATGACTCCATCACCAAGCTTTACTTCTTTCTCATGAACTTTTAGTAGCCCCTTCATGTGTAAAACTTATTGTAATCAATTTGTCTAGCTTTAAGGATTTAAAAGCTTATAAAGAAGGTGTAGGGCATTTGTTTTCTTTTGTTTTTAAATCATTTTATTGGGGGGGCTATACAACTTTATTATGATCAATACATACATCTATTGTATGCAAACCACATTTGTACATTTGTTGCCATCATCATTCTCAAAGGATCCTCCTTCTACTTAAGCCCTTGGTATTAGTTCCTCATATTTCCCCTCCTTCCCCATTCTTCCTCCCTCATGAACCCTTAATAATTTACAAATTATCATTACTTTGTCATATCATACACTGTCCGATGTGTCCCTTCACCTACTTCCCTGTAATCCATACCCCAGGAGGGAGGTTGTATGTAGATCCCTGCAATTGGGTCCCCCTTTCTACTCCACCTTCCTCCCACCCTTCTGTTATCACTATTCCCACCACTGGTCCTTAAGGGATCATCTGTCCTGAATTCCCCATGTTTCTAGCTCCAGTGTACATCCCCATCTAGCCGATCTGTCAGGTAGAACTGAAAAGACTCCGTTTTCCTTCCACAGGGCAGTTGGTGGATCAGACCTTGAGGGTCCAAGTGCAATGTGTAACCACTACACTACCAGAGCTCCTCATGGCATAATTTTTATAGACATAGAGAGGCCCTCCAAGGACAAAATTTATCTGGAAAGTCACAGGTACATGAGCGGTTAAAATGGCATTGACAAAGAGCAAGAAAGTAGGAAGAAGCATTCTATCAGATGCTGTTGTCGTGCCATCAAGTCGGTTGCTGCCACGGGAACCGTGTGTCCAGCAGAAGGGAGCACGGCCGAGTCCCGCGCCACCCTCACGACTATTGCAGGCTTGAGGGTTGCAGCCACCTCATCAATCCATCTCCTCGAAGGCCTTTCTCTGTTTCACTGGCCCTCTCCGTGGTCAAACACGATGTCCTTCTCTGGGCACTGGTCTCTCCTGGCAACATGTACAAAGTCTCCCCCTCCTCGCCCCTCAGGAGCATGCTGGCCTGAGTCAGATCAGTTTGTCCTTCTTCACTATTCGTCACCAGCACCACAATCCAAACGCATCAATTCTTCTTCCTTATTCAATGTGCAACTTTCACGTGCAGAGTAGGCCCTGGAGAACAATACCGTGGCTAAGGGGAGGTGCACCTCAGTCCTCAAAGTACCCTCGTTGCTTTTCAATACTCTCGAGAGGTCTGGTGCAGCAGATTAAACTATGCAATGCGTCGTTTGTTCTCTGGACTGCTATCTCCACGAGCACTGATTGTGGACTTGTGGACCAAAGCAAGACAAAATCCATGACCACTTCAACCTTTTCTTCACTTACTGTACTACTACCTATTGGTCCAGGTGTGAGGATTTTGGTTGGTGGGAGGCATGCTGTATAGTACACATCTAAAATTTGTAATTGAAATTAGATGAGTGGTCGGGACTAAAGATGAAGTTAGATTTGAGATAAAAGTTTGGTATGTAGTTGGAGTTATTATATAGAGTAAATAGAACAGAAACAAAAAAAGAGCTGAAGATAGAGATGTCAATATGTAAGTGGGAGGAATAAGAAGCGTCGGTAAGGAGGATGAGCGTGTCAGACAGGTGGAGATTCATAGGCAGATTCAGGTGAGAGCAATATATTGAGAAGAGTTGGCCTCATATTCAAAAATGCAAAATCTATGTGGAAGGTACTTCATTGCACTCTAAACTCAGGGTCATGACCTTTCATTTTTTTGTGTGTGTGTGATGACATTTCTTAAACTGTGCATTTTTAAAATGTAGTTTCTTTTTTAAAAACTGCTCCAGCAATATATCACTATTTGGAACAAGGTACCAGGGAAACGTGAAACATTATTTAAAATAAAATCAAGAGCAAGATTTACCTCTTGTACTGCTAATTAGAATAGAACATCTTGTTCACCTGCATTCGATTTTGATGTGGACTCTTTGCCCTAAGCCAATGAGAAAAGGCAAGATTCTCTATTACAGTTTGACAAATACACATAGAGAAAAATTCCTAGATGATGGGGATGGAAAAGTGAGAAAGACATGGTTAATCTTCCAAGGATAATGCCACTGCCATTCCTATTACTGTTTCAGATTGTCTCAAGGCTCAATAAATGGGAACTGACAACAACTTCATTTCCACATCCTCTCTCAGAGGAAAAGCTGTAAATTGGAAGAGAGGAAAGTGTTCAAGATCATTTAAAGCAGGGTTGATACAATTCTGAAAGTCCTTTTGATGCTATTTAGATAGCTGATGGTGTAACGTAATGGTCTTATGGAGGAGGGTGAACACGCTAGCAAAATCCAATCATCTCATATAACCCCAGCTTGCATCTCAGGAGCACTAACGTCTTTCATTTTCTTTTTCTTTCAGTTGAACCATTAGCCATAATACTCCATTCCTTGGGCCTGTCAGATAGATGAGTTCTCTATAATTATAATAAGCACCAATTCTTTGTAATATTGTAAAATATAATAACTATCTTCACTTCACTGAGAAGTCACCTGCATCTCAGACACCGAGTTGGCAAGAGATGGTGTCATTGGGGCACGATGGCAGTATCTGATGAGCTTGCAAGTGTGGAGTAGGTTTCTGATATATGCAGTTTCCAAGGTGTACACAGAGCAGACAGAGGAGTTTAAAATGTCGCCACTTCTCTTTTAAGTAGTATTAATTCAGAATTCTGGGACTTAACTCAAGGGGAAAAGGATACCAATGAACAGCTTCGAGATGACAAAGGGGGGAAAGATTGGCAGGTGTCACACACTGAGACAAGACACTAAGTATAGAGTGTGTTCCACTGATTTCTCTAGGGAGAGCTCCCAGAAGAACAATTCATTTAAATATTTCCAAATCATTTTATTGGGAGCTCATACAATTCTCATCACAATCTGTACACACATTCATTGTATTCAGAGCACTTTTGTACATTTGTTGCCATCATCCTACTCAAAACATTTTCTTTCTACTTACGTCCTTGGTATTAGCTCCTCCATTTCCCACTCCCTCCCAGCTCACCCCTCCCTAATGGGCTTTTGATAATTTATAAATTATCATTATTGTGTCATATTGTATACTATCTGATGTCTCCCTCACCCACTTTTCTGTTGTCCATCCCCCAGGCAAGAGATTTTATGCTGATCCTTGTAGTTGGTTCCCCCTTTTCACTCCACCTTCTTTCCAGACTCCCGGTATTACCCCTTTCACCACTGGTCCTGAAGGGATCATCTGTCCTGGATTCCCTATGTTTCAGCTTCCTATTTGTACCAGTGTACATCCTCTGGTCTAATCTGATTTGTAAGGTAGAATTCAGATCATGACATTGGGAGAGAAGAAGCATTTAAGAACTAGAGGAAAGTTACATATTTCATCATTGTAACACTGCACCCTGAATGGCTTGTCTCCTTACCACAACCCTTCTGCAAGGGTATGTCACTTCACCTGAAGATGAATTTTGAGTCCCCAATCTGCACCCCCTCCATCATTTACAATGATATAATTTTTAGTTCTTTGATATCTGATACTTGATCCCTTCTATGTCTCTTGGTTACACAGGCTGGTGTGCTTTTTGCATGTGAGCTCTGTTGCTTTTCAACTAGATGGATGCTTGTTTTTCTTCAACCCTTTAAGACCCCAGATGCTATATATATATTTTTTGTAGCCGGGCACCATCAGCTTTCTTCACTACATTTGCTAATGCACACCTTTGTCTTCAGCAATCATATCAGGAAGGTGGGGATGCAATGATATGATTTTTATACTTTGATGACTGCTAAATGATTCCATTGACCACTCGTGGTCACGCAGGTTGGTGTGCTTCTTCCATATGGACTTTGTGCTTCTAAGCTAGATGACTACTTGTTTATTTTCAAGTGATGAACCACAGATGTTATATCTTTGATGGTCAGGCACCATCAGCTTTCTTCACCACTTTTGCTTGTGCACACATTTGTCTTCAGTGATTGTGTCAGCAAGGTGAGCATCAAGGAATGTCAATGTAATAGAAAAAAGTGTTCTTTCATTGATGAAGTACTTGGAGTGGAGGCCCAATGTCCATCTGGTGCCTTACTGCTAACACTATAAGTATATGCACGTAGATCTATTTCCCCACCATCATATGTAAATTTATTCATCTATGTTTATACCTGTATTTAGACCTCCGTAGATATGCTTTTATGTCAGTTACCTCATCTATTTCCTTCCACTTTCCTTTTATTCCACTACCATGCACATCCCCCATTTCAGTAATTTCTCTCTGTTACATTACTCCTGATCAATCCCTATCAGGCCTGTAACACCCACTGATCTTGGACCACTTGTTGTTCCCTTATCTCTTGTCTCTGGGATGGACAATACCACCTCCTCTCCCCCACCTCCCTATGCCCCATATCTCAACAGAACCATCAGTCTCATTGTTTTCTCTTTCAGACTGTTCATCCAGCCTAACCTATTTAGATAGACCTGCAGAGACAACAATATGTCCAGAAAAATAAGACATCACAAGATGAGGTTACAGACGAAAACAAAATGATGACAACAACAAAAAATGTCCAGAAAAATATGTGAATAAGTAAATAATAATAACAAAAGAAAACCCTGTTCAAGGTCTTTTCCTTGACCCCCAGGAGTGTTGCCCAGTTGAATCCAATGGGATGCCACATCCTAGTCCCAAAATATATCCTTGGCATTCCTTCAGGAATTCCATAGTCTGTCCCTCTTGCTGGTTTGCTGCACATCCTTGCCTCAGTGTGCTGGGGTCAGACTGGGTGCCCTACAGACCCTGTTTCTCCAATGATGTCCCCGGCAGGTCTTGGGACAGTGAGGGGCACTGTGATTCATAGTGGAGCTGACCATATGGTCATCTCTGTGCAATGACTGTTGCACTCTGTGGAGAGATCATCCTCGAGGTTCAGTGGGCCAAGATGTACTCCACTCTCTCTTCCTCCCCCTTCATTTGCTCTCATGAGCTTTTATCAGCCATGTCCCTCTCCACGAGCTGCAGCCTCTGAGCTGCCCCCCAAAGCAAATTCTCCTGGGTGTGTGTGGGGGGCGGGGGGGAAGGGAAGAGGCGGCTGTCCACATAGTTGGGATTGGGGTTGGGCCATCAGATTCCTCTACTGACTCCCATTCCATGCCATCATGCTGCCTTCACACCCTGGAACACCGGGTTTAAGTTTGTTCCCTCTTTCCCTGTGGTGATATAAACAATTTGTTCCCCAAGGGTGGGTTAGTGCCCCATTCCCCCTCTACACATTGCTATCTTCTCCCCTCCCCCCCCAATTGGCTACCATATGTAGACCTGAATTTGGTCTGGCCCTTGCCACTCTGCCTGGGCCTCACTCCAGAAATTTCTGTATAAGTAGCTTTCCCCTATGCCTTTTTTATGCCTCTTTTGCATTTTTTAAGCTTACCTTAGCAGACTCATGTTGTAATTGTCCTTTTGCACTTGGCTTACTTGACTTAGCATAATTTCCTCCAATTCTTCCCATGTAGCAATATATTTCATACATTCACCACTGCTTTTCAGCGATGTGTAGTACTCCATTGTATTTATATAACACAACTTTTTATATTAATATTATTTAAATGTTTTAATGGTATATTTTAGATGAGATCATAGCAGCATTTAAAATTGTAATTTAAAATATACGTTGTGCAAGTGGGAAGAGTCATGACTAAAGTTCCATGCACTTAATGGCAACATTGTTTTCTTCAGGTTTTGCTGTTAGTCCCATGAAAGTTGACTTTTTTCTTGAACAAAGCATATCTGCATTGTCAATGTGATGACAAAAACACTTTTATTTGCAAATTTATAGAGAGTAGTTTATCTTAAAGCTTGCAGTAACCAAGCATACATTCTCTGGATACGTACAGCACACTGATGTCCTTAGCAGCTGCATATAGCCTATGTGTAGTCCAGGCTCAACCACATGGGATCACACTGAGAACTAGTCCAGGACAATGCCAAAGCACAGAAAATCTCTCGCAGGTCCTCGATGATGTCAGTAAATTTGAAAACTTTGATGTGTAGCTTATTAAATTGCTAGGGAGACAAATGATTCACAGAGAGATTTATCGATCCATTTCACTGTTGGCATTGTTCAGATCATTTTGCTTTTTTAATTTTAGGACCTTAAGTACTGTATCTTTAAATTGAAACTTTCTAAAATTTAAAGTATATTAGCTGGAATGCAATGTAATGATGTCATTATTTGGCCATAGCCCATCCAAGTGCAGTACGCAGAGTACAGATGCATGCTGATAAGGCATTCAAAACACTCATCATGCACTGTTCTCTTCCTTTTTTTTTTTCCTTCATACACAAAGAACACTTACACTCATATGTGCTTTGGTGCTATTCCTTCATTTTTCTGTCTAATCCTAATCTGCCCTTCAAAGACAGACTCAGATGTTAACCCAATAGAGAAGTCTTTCTAGTTCCCCTCAGTCTTGTTCTCTAGCCTTCGAGTCCCATAATTTGTTTGTTATTTTACCTGTATAAAAAACGAACAAGAGCAAAACAAAAAAATTCCTGTCATGGACTCCGAGCCAACTCATAGCGAGCCAGTAGGACACAATAGAACTGCCCCAAGGAGTGTCGGAGACTAAGTCTTTCGGGAGAAGGGAGCCTCATCACTCACCAGCAGAGCAGCTGATAAGTTCAAACTGCTGATCTTGCTGTCAGAAGCCCAATGAGTGACCCATAAAGCCACCAACACATCATGTTGTATACATTTAAGTGTGTCTTTCTTAGCACTCAGCAGATAATACTAGCTCTGAGAGTGGAGATTTCTCCTTACTCATCTTCTTTTCAAAAAATGCTTTCCTTGCTGTGGCTCATTAATTCAATGGTGGCTACTGTAATAAACGAAGGAAGGAAGGAATGGGGAGACTAATGACTCCTGAAGGATGCTACTTAGTGAGAGTTCTGTTCTCTATGGAATTTCCTTTTGGAGATATTCTCAAGAGTCTAGACATAGCATTCCCTGAAAGAAAGCTATCAGAACAATTAGAAGGTTTCTGTGTTAGTCTGAATTGATTAGAGGGAAAAAAATCCATAGGCACTTATATTGTAGAAGAAAGAGCTTTATATAGAGTAATTGTACATTAAAAAATCATCCCAGCCCAGTCCAGATGAAGTTCAATATTAGCCCATATGTCGATACCAAGCTATAAAATCCTCTTCAGACGCACAAAGCACATGCAAAGGCTCTGAATGCAGGAATATCACAGACTATGGGTAGAAAGTCTTGTAAATCCTGGGGTTGTAATCATCTGAGCACCGCCCAGAGTCTCTATGTGGCTCCTCCAGCTCCGGACACTGGGGTAGCTCTCTGTCTCCCAGGAAGTGAGCCTGTGTCCTACCTCCAACGAACTATTTATCTCCTTAATGCCTCTAAATGAGGTCATCAAGCTGTGACCTGATTGACAGGCTAAACTCCACCCCTTCATTCTAAAGTCTCAAATTGACAAAAGATTATGGATACCAAGTATCCCATTAGTACAACAACAAGAAAGCTAGATAACCATCAGAAAAGTACCACCTGAAGAAACTGATGGTGCCTGGTTATCAAAACATATCTGGGGTCTTAAAGGCTTGACGATAAACAAGCGGCCATCCAGCCGAGAAGCACAAAGCCCGCATGGAAGAAGCACACCAGCCTGTGTGATCATGAGGTGTCGATAGGATCAGGTATTAAGTATCAAAGAACAAAAAAAAAATCATGTCATTGTGAATGAGGAGGGGAGTGCAGAGTGGAGACCCAAAGCTTCTAAGTGGAGATCCTTCCTTAAAGAAGGATCATGGGAAGGAGCAAGCCAGTCAGGGTGCAGTGTAGCACCAAGGAAACATACAACTTCCCTCTAGTTCTTTAATGTTCTCTCTCCCCCATTATCATGATCCCAATTCTGCCTTACAAATCTGGCTAGACAAGAGGATGCACACTGGTAAGGATAAGATCTGGAAACAGGGAATCGCTGCAAGCAGCCCAACCTGTGGCCACTATCCCACTAGAGCTCCTTAAAATCGCAAGGACCATCTTAAAATAAGTCCTCTAAAATCTTGAGCCTCTACTCTGCTTCAAAGACCATTCGTGGGGAGAATTATTGTCTAAATATTTCCCTATAGTTATGATTCCTTTTTCCAGTCATCTTGCTTAATTCATTACTAAATGAATTTTGTCAAGGCTGACATCTAGTGGCCAGTCTGATTCTTGACCTCTCCATAAAGCAGTGGTTCCCAAACTTATTTGGCCTACAGCCTTGTTTCCAGAAAAAAACACTACTGAGCGCCCCCTGGAAATTAATTTTTTAAATTTTAATAGCAATTTAACAGAAAGATATGCAGTACATCAAAATAAATTTGGGGCAAGTCAAATTATAAAGAACTTTTCCTTCTCACTGTTTAAAGATAAAAAACTCTATAGATATATTTTATAATTAAATATAGTATGATAGTTTCTAACAATTTGCACTGTTAGTTAATTGATAAATTTTTGAAATATTTTTGTAAAAAACAAACTAAAATAAATACTAATGAAATAAATAAACGTGATATTATTCATTGTAAAGCACATATAATTAGTGCAAGATAAATAAATAATACACCAATTATAGTCGCACTATCTGTTAGCTAACTTTAACTTGTCACAGTATCACAACAATCTAACTTAGAGTTATATTACGCATAGTAATTATGGGAAATCTCCTGATTCATAGCGTGCTCCAAAATCTGCTGGTAGGACTGCCAGTGGCCAGTACTACCGCTGCCGTTCCAGGCTTTGGCATTGCCATGGACCAGTCTCACGCGTGGCAGTTGCCCGCAGCGATGCTCGCAGCGCACACGTGTTTGGGCACGGCAATGCAGTGGCACCACATGAACGGTACAGTGCGCGCTTGCATAGACCTCAGTGCAAGTGAGGGAGGATGCGGAACCGAGCCAACGTCCAGTACGTTGTTCAAAGAAAAATTAAGCATTATGAGCGGGATACATAAATCAATTTTTCTAAATCTTCTCTTCTTTCTTTTATCCTTTCACCGCCCCCTTAAAGTTATTCATCGCCGCCAAATGCACCTGTGGCCATCACCGCCCTACTGGATCACTGCAGCCCCCACCAGGGGGTGGTGGCTCCCACTTTGGGAATCACTGCCATAGAGTTTGGACATATGGTTTTAAGTACTTACACATTTCTTCATAAATAGTGGAGTGCCATGTTAAAGACTGGCCTTGGACACCCCGAGGGACTTTTGCCTTCTGTGTGGATGCATATTATTTCCCTGCATCAGTCTTGAGAGCTGATGGCCAGCACACTCGCTAAGAGGAATTTAAAAGCTCAACATCCACTGTGCAGTTGTTTTATAACTTAAATGAGTTAACTTTTCTGCATGGTCAATCAGTCCTGAAATATTCCTATCTTAATTAATCATCTTCTAAGAGACAACCAAAACTGAGAGCTGTTTCATGGTAGGGTGTCCTCGTTTATGTATTTTCAAGTCAATTATAACTCACGATGACCCCCTTTACAATAAAACAAAACACTGCCCAGGCCTGAGCCAACCTTACCATGTAATAAGTCGAATGTGGCAACCACTATGTCAATCCCTCTCACAGAGTCTCCTTCTCTTCCCCTGGGTGGTAGTTACATAATCTGGTGTCAACTGGGGATTTGAGAGGGTCAAGAGTGAAGGGGTGGAGGCTAGCCTAGTCGGTCAATCAGGATATAGCCCATGTGACCTCTGTGTGCACATGGACTTCTGAGATTTGGGCAATTCCTGGATTTCCTCCGTGGAGGCCAGAGACACTGTTTCTCTACTCACCCTCTTGAACACTCTCAGCTCACTTCCTGAGAGATTTCCCTGAGAAGAAGTCACATGAACCTACCCTGATGCAGCTCTGGATGCTGGAGCAGTCATGTGGAGACCCATGTCAGCACTGAGATGTTTACAATACCACTGGATCCACAAGACTTCCCACCCACTGGCCTGCAATCTCCCTGCATTTGCCATCATTGCATGTGTTTCAAGAGTCCGAAAAGGACTTTACTGATTGGTGTCGAACATATGGGCTATAATTGGATGTATGCTGTGTCAGGCAGGGTTCTCTTAGAGAAATAAAATTCAGGACACTAGTAATTATATTTATATATAAAGAGAAAAGTATATAAGATAAAAAGAGAAAAAGTTAACTATAATACAATACAGGTTGCTCAGTGCAACTCACTGGAAAAAGTTAACTATAATACAATACAGGTTGCTCAGTGCAACTCACTGGAGTCCTCTGTAGAGCAATCCAGGCTATTGGTTACAGGCAGCAAATGGCAGAGCAACAGTCACCAACTATCAGCCAGATGACGGAGTCCAACAGTCCCCAGCTCAAGAGATGTACATCTCAGGAGCGTGGCGAAGCAGGGCTTGAAGGATCCTCAACTCACAATAACACAGTCCACGGTTAGGTGTCCCACGGGCAGTGTTGCTTGGAGGTCGAGGCACAGGAAGAACAAGGCAGCTCTCTGGTCCGAAGATCCGGAAGCAAGAGAGAGAGGGGGCGGAACCTGCGAAGCCCCTCCCACATCTGCCCCTCAACTCATCCTGCGCGCTCATTGGCTGTGCC
>PVJH01025121.1:0-31994 GCA_004026705.1 Nesogale talazaci
ATTTAAGAGTATCATCATCTGTGCTCATACATGGCATGTTGTATAGACAAAATTGGAGAGGCCAACATTTAAGTTGAATGACACTTGCTTTTCTGAACTATGAATCATGATTAGCCCAATGGCAGTGGATTTGGTGTTGGTTTATTCTTAGCCAGGAGAGGAACAAGATCAATTATAGGAGTCACTCAGTACTCCTCAACACTGTCATGAGCATCTAAAACAAGGGAAATGTCAGAGCGCCTTCCCAGCCAGGAGTTTAAGGAGATCTGATGATTAAGTACAATATGAGACTCCAGATGAGCAATGTGAGTAATGGGGAACTGTGTGTAGGTTTGATGAGAACTGCCTGCATGGTATTAGCAAGTTTTTGTAACTATAAAGCTTGGAAAATGAAAAGCATATTGATATTTAAAATGGCAGCAAAATGAAAATCCCTTCATCCAGACTCTACTACATGCCTTTGAGAGGTAGGACAATTTAGGGAAAGACTGGGTCGTACCCGTGCCACAATAAAGCTGTCGGATAGAAATCAGGCACATGCTAGATACTGTGAGAACAATCCAAAGGTGGGCATGCAGAGACCAAGGTCACCTAGGTGCAGGTGCAGGTCAACTTGGGCAAGTACACTAGACGTCAGCAACATTATGTAACACATGGGCCTGAACTCAGCTACTAAGAACAGCCATACCCTCAACCGCACCGCCCCCCTCCCCCAAGTGGATATGAAAGGCAATAAATAGCAGAGGCTGAAGGCAGGCCTCACTGTTTCTGATGGAAGGTGGGGTATCTCCCAGGTGCACAGTGCGCCCTCTCAGGACTCACTCTCTCTCTTCCCTTTTCAGTTCCCACATTCCTTTTTCCACGAGGTTTAGCATGCTCCCCTGACGAGGCCATCTTCCATTGTAAACTCTTTCACCGTCCTCACCTGCTTTCAGAGATATCACATGTCTTCTGAGAGGCCATTACACAAAACTTCCCCCTCCCTCCTAAAAGTTCCTTGGATTTAAGAAAGTGCTCCTGCTGGGCAAATTTCTTCAACATCAAGAAGCAAGAATGGGGGAAACCATTCCAGAAACCTAATACCTTGGATAAGTAAAATCACTGCTTGTACGTTTCGTATTCTTCCTCCCTTAGATTAAAATCATGGTGAAAATTTCATAGCATTACAGAATTAAATAAAATAATGAATTTTTTTTTAATTGTAAGAGTTGTTTTGCCTCTGGCATCTTAAAAAGCACAGGTTGTCCTAAGTCAGCACAGAAGGCCTCAGAAGGAGGACATGGGGACGGGTCCCCTAGAACCTGACTTCCTCAACTTCAACGTCCACAGGAGTCACCTGAGCTTTGGCAGAAAGTGGGCAGGGCCCAGGCATCTGCATTTCTAACAAGCCCCCTGGTGATGCTGCATTGTTGGTCCCTGGAGGGCATTTTGGGAAGCAAAACACAGTGGCTCCATAGCTTTGTTCTAGATGGCCTTCCCTGTAACAGAATGAAAGGTTGCCTGGTCCTACATCACCTTCACCATCACTGGTATCCTTGAGTCCAGTGCTGAGCCTATTTAGTATGTGGGCCCATTGCATAGAGACTGCCTTTAATAGTTTTGGCCCTGTGCTTTTCCAAATAGGATGTCATGTGTAGCAATAGGCTAGAGATGCATTAAAACCCAGGTGGCATGTCCAGAGACAGTGTCCACATGTCCGTGGGACTTCTCATGAGCCTGGCGTCTCTATACTGAAGGTGGACAGCCCCTTCGTCTTACAGCTTCACTTCAGATTAGGAAAGGGCAATGTAGTGAGCTAGGGACTCCACAAGTCCAGTAAGATGAGTTAAGGGGTGAGCTGATGTAAAGATGAGGGGTGGAGGGTAAAGTGGGATGCAGAGAAGGTGGGTAAGGAGTGGGGGGGGGGGGAGCAGAATGTCAGAGCTCTGATATTTAAAGGCATACTCTAAAATTGTTTTTTTAAATCATTTTATTGGGGCTCATACAACTCAACACAACCCATGCATACATCCACTGTATGCAAAGCACATTTGTACATTTGTTGCCATAATCATTCTCATCACATTTTCTTTCTACTTAAGCCCTTGGTATTAGCTTCTCATATTTTCCCTCCATCCCTGCTCCCCACTCCCTCATGAACCCTTGATAATTTATAAATCATTATTAATTTGTCATATCGTACATTGTTCGATGTTTCCCTTCACCTAACTCCCTGTGGTCCATACCCCAGGGAGGAGGTTATATGTAGATCCTTATAATCAGTTTTCCCTTTCTAACCCACCTTCCCTCCACCCTCCCAATATCACCACTCTCACCACTGGTCCTCAAGGGATCATCGTAGATCATCATAGATTCACTATGCTTCCGGGTCCTATCTGTACCAGTGTACATCCTCTGATCTAGTCAGATTTGTAAGGTAGAATTGGGATCATGATAGTGGCGGGGGTGGGGTGGGGGAAGGAAGAACTAGAGGAAAGTTGCATATTTCATTGTTGCTACACTTTACCTTGACAGACTTGTGTCCTCCCTGCGACCTTTGTGTAAAGGGATGTTGCTTTAACTACAGATGGGCTTTCAGTCCCCCATCTGTACTCCCCTCATTTGTAATGTATTTAACTATTTATTTATTTTTACAAAGCAACCTATCACCTTCAAAGTACTCTCCATTACACTTAATATATTTGTCAAATGTATTTATTTATTTGCTTTATTTTATTTATATTATTTGCTTAATATATTTGTCTGTGATCCCATTCTAGGAAATATTTTTCAAACTCATCTGTTTGGATAGTTAAAAGCCCCTCCCTCTTTTTTTTTCACATCTTTTACTTCATCAAATTGCTGTCCTTTCATGTTCCCTTTCATTCTCAGAAACAAAAAGAAGCTGCATGGAGTGAGGTCAAGTGAGTAAGGTGCTTGGGGCAAGAAAGGCATGCTGGAGTTTTTTTTTTTTTTGTTCCACACTGGCTCCCTGAGATGGCTGCAAGAGCAGATGAATTGTTGTAGTGGCAAAACCAGTGCCCTGTCTGCCACAAATTAGGCATTTTTTTTGTCATACACTATTAACGCAATCTTTTCAGAGCCTCTAAACAGAAAGCTTGATTAACAGTCCGATCTGGTAGAATGAACTCTGAATGCACTGTGATTCATCATTTTCATCCCTTTGGGAAGTTGACAAACGTCCAGAATGAGGTCTGTCAGCAAGTGACATTTCACCTTTTTTGAAATGAGAAAACCACTCATACACTTGAGTTTTCCCCCATAGTGCTGCCTTCGCGAGCTGTGTTCAACATCACTACAGATTCTGTGCCATTTTTCCCTGACCAGAAACAAAATTTCATAGTCACATACTGTTCTCTTAAATCAGCCATCACTGAAAAACGAGGTTCGAGTGAAACTGCTTTTACAAAAAAATTCACTGTGACCACAGAGGATTTTCCTAGGTGATGCCACTGGGTGCATTGACTCAAAGGAGTTGTTGGATGCTTGCCTAAAGGAAAAAAAGTATACTGCGAAAGCTCTGCTCCACCCAATGAGATTGGTTGTTGTTTTTTTGTTGTTTTTTTTTTTTTGTGGGGGGGACCCTCTGCAACTGCCTTTCCTACTGCTCACAGTGGACCTTCTTGAATCACGGTCATCTCTTAGGGTCTGAGATTGTGACCCCACGTCGGGATGGGAACAACTCTCTGAGAAGCCAGGAGGGTCAGCCTCAAGTCAGCTGACACAAACCCAGATTTCACTTTTGGGAACTGAGCAGCCTTCAGAGTCAATGAACTACATTCCCCACCTACAATTTTTCCAGGCCACAGAGGGAAGGGTTCCACCTCCCCACATCAGGGATCTCAGAGGAAACAGAAAGAAACCTGACACATGCAGCACTGAGTCCCCAGGGGCTCCCCACACTAGACAGCAAGAAGTGCAAGTACCCAGACAGGAATCTCCCTTCCCCACCCCCCTGCGTCCCTCCCCCCACCTCACGTGCACAGCTCCTTCTGAATTATGGGTGGGAGGATGATTCGGAAGGCCCCTCTCAGGGAAGCGGTCTACAGGGTGCTGTCCTCTGGTTGGCATTGAGGGAGAGCTGGGTTGGATGGCACTATATTTTGCAAGGGGGTCTCCCCTTCCAAAGCCTCCTCCCGTCCCACCCCCAAATAAATATTCTTTAGGGCCACGGGAGCACAGAAACCACACACCCCTCCCAACCCCCATGTGGCTGGGATGGTGGCTGCAGCTGGTCGCCTTTTCTGCGGGGGAGGAGAGGAGGCAGAGGAGATTCAGTGTCTGGGCCCTTATCGACCCACCCGCCCTAGCTTTCATGATTGTCCTGTGTTTGCAAAGTGCCAGCTCCAGGGGGTGGGCGGGGGTGGGGGAGGACTGGGTTTGGGGATTTGTTCAGCCTAGGTATACAGAAATAGCAGGAGACAAAATGTCCTTTATCAGTGATTTCCCAGGAAACGGAGAAAATGCTTCTCATGGTCAAATTCTAAAGGAGGAGGTTCAGCCTTCTGGGAGATGGCCTTCTATGTTTCCCTGTTCCTGCCAGGAACACTGAGGCACTATTCACAACACCCACTGGGAGGGGCCCTGCAAGGAGGGCCGGGAGAGGAGGGCAGCTGCAGGGAGGACGGGTCCACTGCCAGTGACAGCACAGAAACTCTTTCCCAGGGAAGGAGGTGTTCCGTGGGCCGCTCAGCATGCTGGGAATGATTAACCGCAGCAAAGGGTTGGAAAGTGGTGGCTGGCTTCTTGGGCGTCACAATCTGGTAAGGAAAGAAATTGCAAATAGATTTGAATTATTCCCCACCCCCTGAACCAGGAAGAGGGGTTTCCAATTCAATCAAGTCACTCTCCTCTGTGTTCTTTCCTGTTGGCTTTCTCAGGGACGGTTTTCTTCTTTCTTTACACAGATGGACAAGGAAACAATACATGTTTCTTTTCATTCTTCCTTTCCTGCCCCTCTCCCAAAGAAGTTGATTCTTTCTGACCTACATTCTTTTGTTGTTTTATTATTTTCTATCTCTGACTTAGAGTGGCAACATTAAAGTGACTTTAAGCCCATATATATCATCAGAGATAGAGTTTCCTTATTGTCACCATAATGTATCCAATCCCCTCTGTCCTGGCTAACAAGTGTGAACAGCAGACAAAGTCAAAAAAAAGGTGTGCTGCCACTTGCCCTTCTCATACCCTTGGCAGACATCACTAGTAGCTCACGGAGCACTTCCCTGCTGAACTTTGGAGTCTTAATGTTGTACTTCAGATGGCCACTCAACTGGGAGCTATACTTGCTCCAGTATCTTAAATCTGACCCAGTGGAATCAATCGATGGATGCAGAACCTGAGGCCAAGAAGAGAAATCATTATTGGCTTTAAAATATACCAGAAGCAGAGCTCAGGCCACCAACACTGGGCATCTAGTTTATATTCTTCTGGTTAAACACGAAACTGAAAGGAAACTTAGAGATCATCTTTAATCTTAAATGACCTGGATATTTCCACCATCATAAAAATGTATTCCGGATACTTAAAATACTACCCTTAGTGAGGCCCTTGTCTCTTCCTGTGAGCCTCATTTAACCCAACATGATGCCAACACATGCCACCCTCAGAGTAGAACTGCTCCACAGGGATTTGTTTGAATCAAAAGTAGACCACCAGGCCTTTCTTCTGCAGCACCTTCCTGTGAATTCAAATACCCAGCAGGCAAATAAGTGTATTAACCACTCAGAGACTCTTCTAGTCTCATTGTTGATGTCAGGAGCTTTCAAATTGATTTCAATTCATGGCAACTTCATGTGTGACATAGTAGAACTTTGTGTACACACACACACACATACACACCTATGATTATATACCAGGTGATTTCTTTTTTCTTTCTTTTTAGTATATGTGCTGTCAAAGCAAGCACTCTTTTTTCCTTTCTTACCATTTTATTAGGGGCTCATACAACTCATCTCAATCCGTACATCCATCCATCCATTGTATGTCAAGCACATTTGTTCATTTGTTGCCCTCATCATTCTCATCACATTTGCTTTCTACTTAAGCCCTTGGTATCAGTTCCTCATTTCCCCCCACCCTCCCCACTCCCTGTCTCTCATGAACCCTTAATAACTTATAAATTACTATTATTCTGTCATATCATGTCCGATGTGCCCCTTTAACCACTTCTCTGTTGTCTTTACCCCAGGAAGGAGGTTATAGATCCTTATAATCAGTTCCCCCTTTCTACTTCACCTTCCTTTCACCCTCCTGGGATCACCAGTCTCACTACTGGTCCTGAAGGGACCATCTATCCTGGATTCCCCATGTTTCCAGTTTCTAGCTGTACCAGTGTACATCCTCCGATAGCTGGATTTCTAAGGTAGAATTGGGATCATGGTAGTGGGAGAAGGGGAGGAAGCATTGAAGAACTAGAGGAGAGATGTATGTTTCATCACTGCTACACTCCTTTCTGAGCCAATTCTGTAAGGGGATGTCCCATTACCAGGTCATTTCTTAAGAAGCTACTGGGTGAGTTCATAGCAGGTCAGCCCACTGTACCCCCAGGGCTCTTACGAGTCTCTTAGCTATGCAAGTAGTCCTGGGAATGCTAAGTCCTCCTGAGAATGAAAGAACCTATTGCACCTCTTTCTTCCTCCAAGAAACTTGGGGCAATATGTATTTATGGGGAAAATAGTGGATTGTGTTTGACTGTTAACCTCAAGGTCGGTAGTTCAAACTCATGAGTTGCTCTCTGGGAGAAGAACGAGGCATTTCTGTTTTCTTAAGAATTTGCATTCTGGGAAACCCATGGAGAGCAGTTCTAACCTGTCCAAAGGGTCACTATGAGTTGGAATCAATTCAGTGGCAGTGAGTTTGGTTTGGAGAGATAATAAATGGTTGTGGATTTTATGAAGCCAGATGCTGGTGAGAGGAAACAGAGCATCTTTAATCTTCAATGACCTGGTAATTTCCACCATTATAAAGATGTACTCCTGGTACTTGAAATACAACCCCTGAGGGAAGAAAGAGCGTGCATGAGAAGTACCAGAGCAATGAAATCATGGCCCTGAGTGGAGGACGGCAGGAAGATGGGGCAGAGCCTCCAGCTGGCCATGCTAAGTCAAGTTGGCAGGGCTGTCCTTGAGTCACACTGTCCTGTCAGTGGAGCTCTGTGTCTGCCAGGAGCAGTGAGCCTCAGTCACAGCCAGGGAGAGTGGCCTGCACCCAGACTGAGGCCTGGGTCAACCACTTACCCCAAATTAGACAGAAACCACCGCCATCGAGTTGATTCGGATGTATAGAAACCCTATAGGATGGACTAGAGGTACCCCTGAGGATGGAAAGCCTCATGTTTCTCCCCGAGAGAGGTCCCTGGTTTCAAACTGCTGATCTTGTGGTTCCCAGCCCAATTGGTAACCCACTGGACCCTGTCAGAGTGTGGTGGCTTTTGTGCTGCTGTGAAGCTGGACGCTATGCAACCAATATTTCAGCAGAGCTTCCAGAATCAGACACTCTAGGAAAAGAGGTCTTATTCCCAAAAGGAGCCCATGAGAAGCCAAGAAATCACAATGGAATTGTGCCAGCTCGAGCGCTTGCTGGACCCCACAGGGGAACGACCAACGGCTAGAAGAGGCCATCATGGTTGGTAAGGGGCAGGACTAGCGAAAAATGAAGACAGATTGGGTGAGATGGACTGACCCAAAACCACCACAAGAGACCCCGTAGGGAGGGCCATGAGCAGGACACAGGCCGGACAGCGTTCGACGTGGCTTCAGCTCGGTGGCAAGAGACAGCCATCAGAGCCCGCTGAGACACATTCTGTGGTTGTCACAGTGTGGGGAGGGAAGCGTGGGGGTCCCGCAGGAGGAGGGCTGGCTGTGGATGGACTTGTGCCCTGCCTCTCCATGCACTACATGAATCCATAAGCCACCTTCCCTGGCCTGACACTTTCAGTCCCAGGGCAGCTGGGCTCCAGGTCCCACCTTTGCTGTCAAAGGCTCCAGGAAGCCCTTCTCTGTTAGCGCATACATGCTATTATAAGCTCTTTCTTGGGCCCAAGAGTTCTCTAGAAGTGATCTGTTTGGTCCACACAGTGTTTTCAAGAGGGATGTCAAACAAACAAACCCAAAGTATGTGGTTTCTCTTGAAAAGCCCTAAGACGGAGCAGTGCCGGGTGGTTATGCCTATAGACAGAAAAGGCTGGGTCGTTTCCCTGTCCCTTTATAGAGCACCTGGGCCCTCTTTCTCACAGTCGCCAGCACTCCCTATGAACCCACACAGGCCTGTTTCCCTGGCTTGTCGTGAGGACGGACCGATGACAACCCCAGTTGACAAGTCTTTCTCCGTCACTGGAGGGAGACTAGAGCTTGCACTTGGCACACGAGGGAAACAGAACAAGCACACCCTCCCCCGCCCCACCCCAACACACACACCTAGATGCTCCTGAGTCCGCTGCAACTCCTCCCCGCGCCCCCCACCGCAGCTCCTGGAGGCCCCTGCCCCCTTGTGTGTCAGAGTAGGACTGAGCTCTATAGGGCTGTCAGGGCTATGTGTTCTGATGGCCAGGCCTTTCTTCTGAGGCACTGCACATTTGAGTGAGCAGCCTAGGACGAGAATCATGCCCGTCTCCCCTTCCTAGCGCGCAGGAGTGGCTCTGCACAGGGTGTGCTGAGTGGGCTGAGCGGAGCCGAAGCATCCAGGATGACGTGGCGTGGCTGCTGCTCGGGTTTACACCCCGCCCACGCCCTTCCCGAGCTGCACCCCGCGCCGGCCTATATTTAACTGCGGCTGCACAAGCAGAGCTCCCCGGCTGCTTCGCACAGGAGACCCTCCGTAGACGTCAGAACCTCAGCAGCTCGGCCCCATGTGCTCCGGCTTATTAATAGCCGGGCTGCCTCTGGCGGCCTTTTCTGGGGAGTCACGTTGTTCTTGACGGCAAAGCAGCACAGGCGACCTTCTAAATAAGACCTGCGGCGCCCCCCCTCCTCCTTCCGCCCATCCCCACTGTTCACCCTCCGCCCTGCACACTGGCTGTCCATCTGTCTGATGGCCATTGATTTATTCCGTGTCAGCGCTAATCAGAGCGGTAGGGATGGGAAAGGAACCTTCAGGCCCATGGGAAGGAGCCGGACAGAGTCTCCAGGGAGGATCCCTGAGCCACGCAGCTCCAGAGGTCACTGTCACCTTGGCCTTGAAGTGGCCTGTTTGCCAAAGCGAAATAGAGATATCAGTCAGATGTCAGGGAAATGCTAATGGCGAGGCTCTGGAGAGAGCCTGGTGCAGGGTTGACTGGGCTGGGTGACCCCTTCTTTCCTGATGTCCCCTCCCCACCCCCAATGACTGAGTGACTTAGCAGCACTGATAAGAGGTCAATAGGCAAATGTCAGCTCTCCCTCTGAATGCCTCCTGGGCTGGGTTTCCCGGGCTTCAGGGTAGCCTCTCTGGCTTTGTTTGAAAGCCCTCCCGGCGGGCCCCCCCTCCCCTATCTCTGGCAGGAAAAAGAACCACTGTCCCCTGTGTCCCCAGGTCTGAAAGCACATTGAAAGCAGTCTCCGTTATCTTCCAGCCAGAGACGGGAGAGCGAGTGGGGTGTTGTCCATGGTTGCTGTTTAGAGGACGGATGGGACTGCCTTCGTGGCAGAAAAGGACAGAAAACAGTGGCTGCCTTTTTTATCACGGCCTGACAGATAACGCAGCTGCACCGCCTCTCCCTCCTCGCCAGGCCTCATTAACAAGTCAGCACCTGAAATGGGAACCTCCAGTCCATCCGGAGGCCCACGGAGGGATGGACCAATTAGATCTCGGCACCTGTCTCCAGGGACTAGGCTCCTTGCTGCGTTCCTTCAATTGCTTGTCCAGGATGGGGGTTAACACAGGGCATGAGGGGGTCCTGCTGCCTCTCCAGGGAGTCGTCCCGGCCCATCTCTGATAGACTGACACCAACAGCAAGTCTTTCCTAGGCCCTGTTCGTCGGCCTTTGTTGCTGGCCGCTGTCCAAGGGCTGCACTCCTGGTGACCCAACAGAAGGAAAACCTGCCAGGGTGGCGACAGCCCCAGGGATGTGTGGCAGATCAGACCACTGTGCTCCATAGGCTTTCCAGAAGTAAATCACCAGGCCTTTCTTCCTGGTGTTAGTCGGGAAGATCACAGCAGCACGTCAGCTCCCCTGACCGAGGCGTGGTGGCTGTCCATGAAGCACACCTGCTGGCGACCGCACCCAGGCCTCTCTGCCATCACTGCTTCCTTGTCTCTACAGGATGCTCCCTCCTGTCAGAGGGCTCCCTGGTGTCTGGGATAGATGCCACCATCTGTCCCTCCAGCTTTGGGAATGGGAAGAACTGGCACTCAGATGAATCGTGTCCACTACCCATTGCTGTGTAACAAGCAACACCCCAAGTGGAGTGACTTAACACAAGCTCCCCTCCTTGGCAAATGATGGTGGCAATTCGGGCTGAGCTCCATCTGGGCAAGTTATCCAGCTGTTCTCACCCAGGTCGCTTCACGGGCTGTAGTCCTTGGACTAGAAGGGACGGCCTTCCCCCCAGGTGCATGCTGGCTGTTGGCTGGTTGCTTCTGTTTTCATCTGCATGGTCTCTCTTCTTCCACTAGGCTAGATCTGGCTTCCTCCCTACGAGGGCCTGGACAGCGTGGATCCTAGAAGGCAGAGACTGAAGTTCTGAGGCTTGGGACCTCACTTCTGGCACAATCTAGCCACCAGAGCAAGTCAAAGACCTGCCCAGGGTCAAGAAATGGGAAAACAGAGCCCACCTCTTAAAGGCAGTAACTGCAAAGTCACGTTGCCAAGGGGCTTGGCTGCTGTGACCACGACGTACAATCTGCCCCCTTTAGAAACTCCACATGCTCCATTCCACCCCTGTGTGAATCATCCTTGTATCCTCAGCTCCCCAGTGGAGTCCTCTCAGGGAAGTTCTACTTTCTTCCAGGGCTTTCTTTGCCTTCCAGCCGGCTGTTCTATTAAACCATGCACTTGTGGTGCTTTTGTTTGGGGGACACAGCCGGGCTCTCTCTGGCTTGTGGGGGGGGGGGGTCTTCGTCACTGGATGCCAGAAAAAAATGGCTTCAGTCTCTCACCTGGAGCTCTGTAACAGCTCCCTGACAGCCTGCTTCCTGCCTGATGCCCTGCCACTCAATTCTCCACCCAGGAAGCAGATCGATTGTCAAACCCAACCTGGCTCAGGTCTCCTTTGTACAACACTACCACACACTCATCAGACCATCAGCCCAAGACCTTACCATGGGAGTCCTTCCTCCCCTGACTCCGCTCCCTGTCCCCTCTGCCCGCTCTCCACGCTCCTGCCTGACTTTGCTATACCGAAGTTGTGCCAACCAGGCTCCCTCCATGATGGACTTCGCACTTGTTCCTTTTCCGGCTTTCCCACTTAGCTCTTTGCATGGCTGGCTCCTCTGCAGACGCTGCTCACCTGCAACATCACCACCTCAGGGCAGCCCTCCAGGCTCTCGCACATCCTGTAGTTTTGTTTCAAGCGGTCACCAGCTTCCTGGGGATTTGCTTTCTTTCCCCTCTGAGGATGTGTGCTCCAGGAGAGCGCCGCACTGACTGAGCTTCCCAGCATGTCTCCGATAGTGGCCCAGTGCAGTGCAGATCCCATAGGCGCTCTGCTAATTGCACAGTCAGCGTTCAAAGCCAGCAGCTGCTCCATGGGAGGACGAGGGGGCTTTCGACTCCCATAAAGAGTTACAGTTTAGGAAACTCACAGGGGCAGTTCTACCCTACCCAATAGGGACACTGTGAGTTGGCATCAACCCGGAGGCAGTAAGTAGGATCCGGGTTTGAGTTGAAATAGCGTCTTAAGTGTCCCTAGGAGTGGGAATCAGAGGAAGATTTCACACAGACAGCATGTTAGTCTGGGTTGACTACAGAAACAACTCCAGAGACACTCATAGGTGTGTAAGAGAGAATTTTATATTTTTGAGCCCAGTTCAGAGAGAGCCCATAAGCCCAGTATTACCCCATATGTCAATACCAGTCCATAAATTCCTCTTCAGACTCTTGCAGCCATGCAATGATGCGGAATGCAAGAAGCACACGGGTCAGTGGGTGGAAAGTCTTGTGGATCCAGTGGTGGTGGAAGCATCTCAGTGCTGGTGTGGGTCTCCACGTGACTTCTCCAGTGCCAGGACTCTGGTTGCATCAGCGTAGCTTGTCTGCAAGAAGGCAAAGCAGAGGATGTCTCCCATCTCCAGGGAGGAAGACAGGAGTTCCCAGAATCCTCAGGATAAGGCCCTACTCACAGGGAGGCCTGACTGACAGGTTAGACTCCACCACCACCCCCCCTCACAAGTTGCCAGGTGATTATGTAACTGCCACACAGACAAAGCAGAAAGAGATCAGAGATGTTGATCTTGATAAGTGGAGAGATGCAGCCACAAAGCAAGAGATGCTGTTGGCCCCTACGGACTGGACAATGCAAGGAAGCCCTGAAGGAAGCATAGTCTGTAATGCTTTGGTTTGGTCCAAGGAGACAGTATTTGGGCTTCTGGCTTCCAGAACCGTGGGAGAACATGCTCGTGTGTGTATTTGGGGGCACCATCTTTGTGCTCATCTATTTCAGCAGCCACAGGAAGTTTGTGCGCTTCCTTGCACCAGCATTTGCATTTAGCTTCGTGTCTGACACTAGCACTAACATATCTTGTGCTCGGCGCCCATGTTTTAGGCTTCATGATGGGGAAGCAAGGCTTTAAGGGAAGACTAGCTCCGTGCGGGGGCAAAGGGGCCTCGCCTGTAAAGTCCCTCAAGGAAAAGCTGAGGTTGCGATGCCGGGAGGTTTGCTGAGGAGCAGTGTGGAGCTGTGTCAGGCCTAGCGCTGCCCCAGCTCTGCCAGTCACTGGTTGTCTTATTTTAAGGAAATTTCTGTGCCATTTTAAACCAGGGCCTCCTCGACTGTCACATGGAGATAAAGGAGAGCTGGCTTAGAGGATTATTCATTTATTCTGTGCACACTTTCTGCTTCCTTACTCTGCGCCAGGCACAGAACTAGTTTCTAAAGATTGATGAACCAGAGAGACCAGACTCTGCCCTTGGGAGTTCTGGCTGGATAATCCACAGAGTCTGTACAGCCAGTAAACACCCAGCAGTGGTTACCCATGGAGACATCAGGAGTCCAGGTGTGGGCATACAACAGCACTCAAGATGGTTTTAATGTCAGCAAATTCTCAAGATGCCAACGACTATCCTCCTTTTGTGCCTCTACCTTATTTCTCTTGAGTTTCACACAGCTCTCAGAGGTAAGTGGTTATTATTATACTGTCCACCTAAAAGGGAGTTCTGCTGACATAGTTGACTATGAGTTGGCCTGATAACCACAAAGTGGGCAGTTCAAACCTAACAGCCGGTCTGAGGAGGAAAGACGAGGTTTTCTCTTTCCAGAGGCACTTGCAGCCTGGGAAACGCTCAGAGGCAGTGTTACTCTGGCTTCTCAGGTCTTTAGGAATTGGAACCTCTGGACAGCAGGAAGTAAAGACCACAACATGACATACATGGCAGAGGGCATAGAAACTTTCTCCTGGGTCACCCAGGAAGTCAATGGCAGACCTGCATGCCCGGCCCTCTGAAGGGCTTTAAACACCCCTTATTTTGTTGCAGTGGACCCCCTCACTAGTGCCTTTAACCCAGTGAATATGACCTCTCTGTGGTCTGCCTGGCCCTCAGGACATTTGAATTTGCAACTCTGGAGAACACGTACTCACTCACTCACTGCCATTGAGTGGATGCTGGCTCATAGGGACCCTATAGGACAGGGTAGACTGTTCTTGTGAGCTTCCCAAGACTGTAACTCTTTAAGGGAAAAGAAAGCCCCATGATTCTCCCCTTGAGAGCCCAGCAGGGTTATTTTCATATGGGAAACCCAGGGCCCAGAAGTTCTGGGAAAGTGTTCTTGGCACACAGGCAGGGCTCACCAAGTCTGGTTCCATCACAGTCAGAACCCAAGGTTCTAGCCTTGACACCAGCCAGCTCCTTGAACAAGCCTTGACATTTCGGTCTTGGGCTTTAAAAATCAGATGCCAGTCTCTGGCCTGGGGAGTCTGCTGGCGGCATGCAGAAAAGCAGGGTCCCCTTTGGTCTCTGAAAACATGGCGGTGCCACAAGGAACAGAGCCACAGGAGGTCTGAGCCTCAGGGCTGCTCCCTGCCAGCTGTCTCTCTCCTGCACCCTGCCAACTCCAAATGCCTACCCCTACCCCCGATGAAAAGGAATATTGCAGAGCCCATGGAATCGCCACACAATGGGACTGAACACCACAGCTGTCAAGGCCATTCCGACTCATGGCAGCCCTACACAGGGGTTCTGAGACAGAATCTGTATGGGAGCAGTCAGCCTCATCTCTCTCCCTAGGAGAAGCTGCTGGGTTTAAACAGACAACCTTGCAGTTAGCAGCCTGCTGCCTATCCCACAGGGGCCTGGGGGCTGAAATGACACTTGCTTTTCCTGGAGAGAGAGACGACCTCGCCCTCCTTGTACCCAACCTGGGAGAGCTGAGCTGGGAGTGCCCACCTCTGCGTCAGGGCATGCAGGCCCTGGGCGCTCCCGCTGGCTCCAGCAGTACCTGGCAAAGTGCACTGGGGATCCTGGTGCAGGTCTTAAATCCAATGGCCTGACTGTGGGTCTTATCTCCAAAGGCAATGCCTTTTACAAATTGGGAAAGCAGGGGATGCTGGGGGGTGGGGGCGATGGGGGGGTGGGCAGGAAAGAGGGTGCTCAGAACTTGCCACAGATGAGCCCATCTTCAGTTGCTGACATTACCCCTTTGGGAGACGCCACTCTGGGACCAGCCAGTCGGAGAAGCCCGAGTTGCAGCAAATGAGAAAATGGAAATCACGAGCCGGATCAGAAAATGCATTCCGCCCGGATCTTAATGCGCTCCGGAATGATTGCGTTGCTCTCTTGGCAAGCAGGGGCTGAGCGGTGACAGCCCCGATTTTCCTACGGGGGTCAGGCGGGTCCATGGATTTTTAATTGGGCTCATTTCTCAGCAATGTGCTTGTCACCACGCCTTAATCTCCTCGTTCCTGTCGCCCTCCCCCACCCCCCACCGGGCGCTCACACGCACAGCCGCATTCTCTCTTCTCATCTCCTTCAAACAAATGCCTCTTCTCCAAGGTGGAAAGGCGCTGCTGCCTTCCCTTGCCGATAAATTTCCTATCGTGTTACTGATCCACTAGGAGTGAGCTTGCCTTTCTCTTGCATAAGAGAGCAAGTTCCTGGAGGAGGGGAAAAAGGGTGTATGTCATGGTGGAAGTGGGGGGGTGGGGAGAAGAGGGGTTTCCAGGGAGGCTCACACTGTTTGCTGGTCTTGTTCTTGGTTCAGGTCTTCCTCTTTGGCGTTTAGCTCCCGGGATAGGGGAAAGAAGCGGCCTTTATTTTAGGAGATTGAAAACCAATCTTTCAGATGGCAGTCAGGTGTTGCAGGAAACGGATTTTTATTTCCTGAGACTCGGGGAAAAGAATAAGCTCTTTGATCATTTTCCAGGGCTTCTCCAGGCAAAGTGGTCCCTTCTGGCGAGAGTGGCACAAAAGTTTCAAGTCCAAGGTGATGAGCCCATTAGAAGACGGCGCTGTCCTCACACAGCCACTGCCACCCAGTGCATTCGGACTCACCCCTGTGGTGCCGTGTCTCTTGTGGACTCCTGCTGAGTGGGGCCCTCTTGACCGGCTGTGGGTGGGAGCATTGGTGTCCTCAGGGTTCTTGGACGTAGGTGGCCGGGCCTTTCTCCCCAGCCTGCCTTCGTCTGGAAGTCCCCCTGAAACCGGTTCCGCATGGTGGCAGCACACATGAGACTGTGAGATGTATGGGCTGGGCCTCCAACCCAGGTGAGAATTTTATCCCTGAAGCCCCTCACTGTCCCCACATAGAAATGAGCCCGCTCCCTTTGGGAAGCTTAAAATAAAGCATGAGGTTCAAAAAGGAATTAAAAAAAATATTGAGCTTAGGGGCAGGAGAAAAGGTTCCTGCGCTTTTCCCAAGTGGACTAGGAACTGTGAAGGATGGCATCGGTCATCATATAAAGTTCCAAGTCTTCAGCCAGATGTGACCGTCCACCCATAACTTCCCGGGCCCCTGGGGACTCTCTTGGCCATTTCACTGCCCATCGACCCCAGGTTCTGGCTACTGGCTGTATCCCACCTGAGAGTGCATGACGTCAGCCCCAGGCCCCCGGTGAGGATGAGCTCCACTGGATTGTGGAAGGTGGAGAGATCAAGGGAACAGAAGGAAGAATATACTAACAGTCCACATCCCTTTGTTGGTCGGACATGGGCTTGTTTATTTGTTTGTTTTTTTTTTTGGGGGGGGGGAGGGTGGCTTCACTGCCCTCTGGTGGTCGTGGGAGCTACCCAGCCTTGCTCCTGGAGAGCTGCTGCTGGATTTGAACCTCCAAGCCCGTGGGCCGCAGTCCCACACTCAACCACTAGGAGATGGGTTTTTTGTACCCCTACTATGCACCCGCTCATGCTAGGTGGCAGGGAGTCAAGCAAGTCTCCGTTCTGGCTCTTTGGGATTATGGAGATGGTATCTGTCCCCATAGGCAGACACCAATGAGTGGAAGGCTGTAAGACTGCCGCTGTGCTAAGTGATCCAGTGCATATGGGCACATGGCCCTGTGCCCAGGACACAAGCCATGGCTTTGGGGATCGAGACAGTATGTCCTGGGGGGGGGGGTGAATGACTGAGGCTCACGTTCATTCATCTTTAGTGTATTTGATATGCCAGGGCCTGGCTGAACGTTTTGCAGGCATTAACATATGTTCTTTGCACACCCGCTCATGAGGTAGACCTTGCTACAAACCCATCACAGAGGCGCACACTGAGGCTAAGAAGTTCTGCGGTGCAGTGTTTGGCTGCTGGCCAAAAGGTCTGCAGTTCAAATACACTCGCTTCTCTGTGGAAGGTGATAGAGACTGCAGCCCTGGAAACCCAGCAGGTCCCTTGTAAGGAGCAGAGGGGTGGATGGCAGGGAGACTGGATACTGGTTGTGATGCTTAAGCTCAGACAGAGTGAAGACAGCTTATCCATGAACACAGAGCTCATATGTGCAAGAAGGAAACCAGTTGCACCACCAGTCTGCAGCCCATGACTCCAAACTCCTGCCCTGGAGTCCATGCGGACTCACAGCCACCCTGCGGCATAGAGCAGAACTGGACCCTGAGTCCCCAAGACTGACTCTTTGTGGGAGTGGAAAGCACTGTCTTTCTCTCACTGCCACCTCTCATCTTGGTGAAAATAGGCAACCTTCAACTCCTTCACCTCGCCTCCTCCTCCTCCTCTCCCAGGCAAATGCACACACATGCACACATGACATACTCATGTGCTTATCACTAATCACACTATACACACACATACACACACCGGGCACACACATGCACATGAAGACACATACAACACACAGTCTACTCTCTGTCATGTCCGTATACTTGCACGCGCACATACGCACTCATGATAGCTGGGACAGTCACAGACTTTCACACTTATACACACAGCTTACTCTCTCATGCTCTCACATACGTCCTGCTGCTCGTTCCAGAAGCTGAGGTGACCCTTATCCCTGGTAATCATGACTACTTTCCCAATAGGAATGCCCTTCTGGTCTTCAGAGGAATGGGCTAAATTGAGGTGCAGAGCACTCCCCAGAGCTATGGTGAGTGGCACAGGAAAGGGGGTGGCCAACACAGGTCTGGGACAGACATCTGGCCCATAGGACAGTGAGGATTGGCTTTCCATGTGAAAAAGGCCAATGGGTGTGACAAACCACAGTGTAAGAAATGCAGCCAGTGCATCTCTGAGAACGGCTCAGGAATTCCGGCACCCTGCAGCGCCCCTCCCCGAAGACAGTTTCTCATCCAGGATTCCCCATGTGAACAGAGACGCCACAGCCACCCAGGTGCGTGCGCCAACATGCAGGCAGCATCCTGGGCACCTTCCCACTCACTTGTCCAAGCCGTCACAAAAGCCTCCTAAATATAGCCCGAGTCTGCCCACTTCTCCTCCCTGCCTCTGCTGCCACCACCCTGGTTTCTGCACCCACCACCCCCACCTCCTGGACTGCTGTCACCGCCTGCTCTTGGCTCCACTGAAGCCACCAGGCTGTACCACCACCCTCCCATGTGTTCTCCCTGAGCAGCCACGGTGGCCTGTGTTAAGTATCAGCAAGTCAGGTGCTGGGGTCACAGCTCTCCAGCTCCAGGCACATACACTCTTCCTTGACAACCTCCCTCTTTCCCCGACAAGGTCAGATCCAGGGCTTTTGGCTCTGACACACCCAGCTCTCCCTCCACTGTGCTGAGCAAAGCCCACATCTGGCTCCCTGATCTCTGTGAGACATGCAGCTGCAGAAAGGCAGGGACTGTCCCCCACCGCAGGTCCCCCGTGCAGAGCAGAGCAGGTTTGCCACAAAGATTGGTGGTTAGCCAAGTGCTTGCAGGTGCAGCAGAGATGGGGCTCATCAGAGACTGGCGGCAGATTCCTGGAGTGTCTCAAAGGCCACGCTGAGTGCAGAGACAAAGGGGTGGGCGGGAGAGCATGCAGCAGTCTCCTGGGGACCGGTAGGATGCAGTCATTTGTTTCTTTCCCTGGTGCACAGTGCCTTGGAGAGTGGACAGCTGGCTTTCAGCTCTCGGCTGCCCCACACCCCAGCAGCATGTCTGAGTTGTTGGTGATGTCAGCTGTGCAGGGGGGAGGTCAAGTGCTTGAGAGGTACAGACATCTACTCCCAAAGCCTGACAGGCGGCAGCCCTGACCCCATGTTTCTGCCACCCAGGGCTGCCAAGACTCCAGGGGGGCTAGCAAGCTCGTTATTTTTAATAATTAGGGGATAGTCTCAAATATGCTTATCTCAGGTCTGTTCTCAGCACCTTCCTTGGCTTGTGAAATGCCCCAGGAAGAAGCCAGGGAGACGGCTACCAAGTGGGGGCTTCCCAACTCTAGTTGCTGGGTCTTCGGTACTGACCCACGCAATCCCAGAACAGAACTATGCTGCAGAGGGTCTCCAAGGACTGCTGCGTATGGAAGCAGGTCTCCCAGTCTTTCCTTCTTTTCTTTTCTCTTTTGCTCAGGCTTTTATTGGCACATAAGCCACACATAACAAAATTCAATAGTTCAATCATATAAAGAAGCATACAATCATTTCCACACTTAATTTGAGGATATTTTATTTTTTCTCTTCCTTCACTCCCCGCCCCCCGACCCAATGGTTAAATTGCCTTTAAAATGATAGATGTTATCACAATCAGTTCTAGGGCTCCCTCCCGACTCCCGCATTCATTGCTTACTCCCCAAATTCTCCTAGCCTCCCATGCCACCCCTACTCTCCTATAAACCCTTGTGTCCATTATTATTATCTCTAGGCATCCACTCCTGTGCCTCGCAAACTGGAAGAAAATAATTAAAAAACCCAAATGATATACAGTGATAAGGATAAAAATAATAAGATAAAGATAAAAATAATGAGTAAGAAAGAAAAGACCACCATCAATATTTTAAAAGCCAGAGAAGAAATTTTTGCCATGGAACAAGCAAGCTATACTTGTACCTGGAACAAATGGAGGTTGGGTCACTAGGGAGGTCCACAGACCAACCATGAAGTTCGATGCAGCATCATCAAGATTGCAATCCTCTCTCTCTGATGGTAAGGCTCTTCGAGACCCTGGCCTATGGTCAAGGGATCTAGTCTGACTAGATACTCTGCAGATGGGCTTTGGGCTTCCAGTGTCCTCCACAGTCTTCCACAAATCAGGTGTTCATAACTTTAACTCTGATACATTTCCCTTTGTCATATTTGAATTACATTATTGTCATCTTCGGATCACACAAGCTGGTGGACTTCTTCCTGGTGGACTTCGCTGACCTCTCACTTAGATGGCTGCTTGTTTGAATAGAAGCCTTTATCACCCCAGGCAGTCTTTGATTGGTGGCCGGGCACCCTCAGCTTTCTTCACCACACTTTGTTATACACCTTTCTTCCTAGTCTGCCCCAATCTATAAGCTCCTCTTTATAGCTGTCTGCCATGGGTGACCCTGCTGGTGTCTAGTAGAGCAGGTACCTGGTGTCCAGCGTCACAAGTCACCACAGTCGGACAGCAGACTGATGAGTGATGGAAGGTCCTTTTTACCCTCACCGTGTTGTCCATCCACAGACACAGCACACACACGTGCATACATGTGCACACATGTACAGACACACACACACATGTCTGGTCACACTTGCTGGTGCTCCTTCCACAGCCCAGGACTGGTACCAGCGTCAGGAGGGACAGCGGTGAGCAAGGCTGGATGTTGTCCTTGGAGACGATACAGGGAAAAGAGGTTGAGGGTGAGCAGAACCCCAGGTGAGCACGCAAGCATGTCTTATTTGACCCGGTGGTAACATCCAAGGACAGGCAGAGGCAATTTCATGTCCTCAATCTCACTTTCTGGTTTTTCCTGCAGAATCAGAAGATTCTACTCCCATGTGGCACCAGTAGCCAGAGCAAGACCAGATGTCCCTTTAAATGGGGTCTGAGTTCTGTGGTACTTGGTGGTGTTCACCCCAGGGGGCTCAACTGGCTTGAGGGTGTTTTTGCTCTCCCCATGGTTCCTGCACCCAGTAATCCTCCAGCCCGGTGAGACCCGGTCTGATGAAGGGGAAGGAGGGAGAGCACAGAGAACTTCAGAGGCCTGGCCCCTGACCTTTTAGAAGAAACCTCCACACAAATTACAAGAAGCCTCCTGCCAGCCCTGGCTTGTCTCAGTCACCTCAACCCTGTCACCTGGGGAGAGGACGCCTCAGGACTTAGACTCATAATGCTCTTGAGACCAATGTAGCCCAACTAGAGAGAGTCTTCGGTGCCTTCTACCCGCTCAGCTGCCACAGAGAGCATGCCAACATCTTCAGAGGGCAGTGCCCACGCACTCAGGCCAGATCATCTCCACTGAATGTCAAGACTTCAATTCTAGTCATGTCTCCCTCTCCTCCCCTGATCTAGAACCTGCAGGGACTCGAGGCCACTCTAGCTTGTCCTCTACCTGCCCTCCTTGCTGCACCCTACCCCACTCTCCTGTTGACAGTCCATCTGTGCCCACCAAACTATCCGAGTGCCCCTCCCACACACTTCCCTTGCCGCTTAGTTCATCATGACTCCCCAAACATCTTCCCCTCTTCCTGCCCTCGCCTGTTTATTCCTCACTGCTCTCTCACAGACTGCCCCAGGCCCAAATGGGGATGGCTGGATGGAAGCTCTTGGCCCCCACACATGCTTGAATCCTAACTCCTGCAGATGTGATCTTGTTAGGAAGCCATGGTAGGGTGTGTCCTAGCTGGGTTATGGAAAGAGCCGGTCAACCCCACAGTGAGCACAGGTGAAAGGAAGACGTGCCACTCGCAGGTCGCTGAGGCTCTGAGGAGCACGGGGCTCCAGGGTTTTTCTCCAGAGCCAGTGCAGGGAGGAAGTCCTTCCCTGACGCCAGTGCGCTGCACTGAGATGGCTAGCTTGCAGAACAGCGAGAAAATAAATGTCTGTTCATCAACGCCACCCACTTGTGGTCTTCCTGCAATAGCAGCACCAGGAAACTAAGACGCCATCCCTGTAAGCATCCTTTCTGACACCCATTCCTGCCAGCGAAGTGTGACCATGCCTTCCTCTTAAGTCCAGTCTGTTTTCTTGACAAATGCCCAACTTGGAAGACAGCTCACAATTCTGTAAATTCCAAGGCAGTGCAGCGCCCAGCTATCCCAAATCTTGGGCTAACATGGCACCACTCAGGGACTGGCTTTAAACCTTACACAACAGCCTACAGACTGGAACTACATGCATGATGATCTCTGGTTGGAAAGGCCTGGCAGGAAAAGTTCTCTCTTAGCGGCTGATGCTGCCATCACAGAAATACCACATGTGGGTTGCTGATAAAGGCTGGGCACTTATCTTCTGCAGTTCTGGGGCTGAACTTCCAAATCAGGGTCTCATCATATTAGCTCTTTCCTTCTTGATAGCCTGAAATTTCCTTGCTTGATTGGGGATCTTCCCACGCCATTGGTCACCCCAGATTTTACCCGTCTCTGTGTCTGTGCTTCTCCTTCCATGGGTGTAACTCAGCACCAAGCTATTAAACACACAAGGTCAAGGTCGAGTCACTAAAGGTAGGTCCTCTTACCTATATAACCCTGTGAGAGACAGCAGCAATCAACAGCAAATGGAGACACAGACATGCAAGCTGAATTGCAAGAGGAAGGTCAGTGGGATTACATCATGATTATAGCATGGTTCTTCATATGTGATGCAAACGTAGTCATGAAGATTGTCTAGTACACGGGGGACAAAGTTGTAAAAATACTTCTTAGTCATAACTAAATACCCTGAGGGAATGGTTGCTGGGATGGGGGCTCAGGACCATAGTCTTGGAGATATCAAGATCTGTCAGCATAGCCTAGTCCACAAAGATCATGTGGACAACATCTTATTTGGATGCAAAGCACCTGAGGTCTTCTGAGCTTGTGAGCAGCCAATGATGAACTGTTAATCATTCCCCATCAAGAGCAAAGAAGCATCAAGGAAACATGAAACCACCCCAAAGACTAATAGGCCAACAAGTGAAGCCCCATGGCTTTGAGACCAGAAGAAGTACATGATGCCTCTCTAGTGTTCCCCACCACGTCCCCATCCCAGCCACTCTGAAAGAAGTAACCATAGGTTGGAATGGGAATAAAATGTAGGACAAAGCTCAAAATAGGAAACAAACAAACAAACAAAAAGCCACCCTACTGGTCTGATAAAGACTGTTGGAACCTGAAGACTATGGTCTTTAGACACCCATCAAATTTGAAATCAATCTCATCCCCAAGGTTCAATCTCCATCTAAGTGATCTATAGGTGAACAAATAAGAACAGAGCATTAATGCTCATCAAACAGTCGTAGCAGTTCATTTGCTCAGGGGAAGGACAAACGGAAACAGAAAAACACCAGGAGAACGTGGGAGGTGTGCTGTCTGGGCAGCGCAATCAATGTCATGAAACAAACTGTCTGAACTGTTGAATGGAAAACCAATTCACTCTGGAAACTTCTGCATGCTTCACAATGTCAATGTTTTAGAGTTGTTTTTTTTAATCAAGTTATTAAGCATAGGACCCAGCCTACACTGGGGCTTAAACTTAATCATCACCGCAAGTGACTGATTTAATGATGGCATTTCATTAAATTACATCATGGAAGACCCCTACATTCTGTCCACAGGGATAGGGGTTAGAATTCCAACACACATTTTGGGTGAAGGGAACCATCCAATTCCTAACAGTGTGGTCACCAAGTGTCGTGTATTTTTCTTCCGTATCCCTGCACAGCAGACACCCATGTGACAGAATAGGCTAGATGTTGGACCTAGACAGCCCCCCCAGGGGCAGTTCTACTCTGTCCCACAATGTTACTGTGAGTCAGAATGGACAGAGAGGGGGGACATGAGATTCCCTACACAGAGAAGAGGTCCCTAAGTCTTTATTGCTTTTCATTGCTGTCACAATGCTAGGCATCTGGCTAAGTAAGTCAATTTTGTTGCTATTGTTTTTAATATATTGGAGGGAGAATGTCATGGGGGGGGGGAGGAATACGGACTTTCTATGCAGAGGAGGCCTGGGCGTCAATTGAGACTCCATCTCTCAGTAGCTGTGTGCCTTGGTCAAGTATGGACCCATGGGACCTGTAAGAAAGGAGGAGGAAGAAGGGTGACCTGTGTGAGTATGGGAGAAGGAGGGTCTGAATGAGGGACTGGGGGGATCCAAGGGTCCCAGCCAGTCAACCCGGGCAGCCCGGTGGTGCAGCTGGTGGGAGAGAAGGCAGGGACCTGCTGCTGCTGTGGATCCACAAGGCACAAGGAAGAGCTGGCCGTTGAGAAGAAGAGAGTCTAGATCCCACTGACACCCTTTGTCTCACTGCCCCCACATCCAAGAAATTGGTGATATCATGAATTTTATGTTAACCTGAGGTTTCTGATGGTTTGCGCCAACACTAGACCCTTTGCTGTGCCATGATGGCCTGGAACACAATGGATGTCATGTAGTCGACTGATCAAGCAGCATTGAAAAGGACGTTTCCTTGGGGTATACTTTGCCTCCAAATCACAGACATTTTGTCTGTACCGTCTCTCTGCTTCTCACTGCCATTGCCCTTGGGTGGATGCTGGCTCACGGTGACCCCAAAGGACAGAGCAGAACTGCCCCATGGGTTTCCCAGACTGTAACTGTTTATGAAGGTCAGAACCCCCACCTGTCTCCTTAGTCTCTTTGCCAGCCTCCCATAACCACATGAACCAAACTCTTTAAGGAAATACCTTTCTGGCTGCTGAATGGGGAGGGAGGGAGGGAGCAGACAGACAGACAGACAGGTCACTGGCTCTCTTTCTCTAGAGAGCCCAGGCTAAGATAATGGCGAGAGTTGGCCTCCCGACAATGCAGGCTGCTGCTCACCCCCACTTTCCAGAAGCTCGCCTGCTTCCTTCTTCTGGGCTGACAGCAGGAAGGGGAGTCCTGGCAGCCTGGTGCCAGTATCACCGGGAAGACACAGAGCAGAGTACCACGGACACGCAGTGGATCCGCCGACACTGTGTTTCCTCATCAGTGAAATGGGGGAGTCAGGAACTAGCCCGAGACCAAACATATACAGGGAGCTCAATTATTATTCATTAACTTTTGCTAGAATCTGTGTTACTTGGGTAACTGCTTGGCTCTTCCCTCCTGCCTATAAGAGTTTCCATCCCCAAAGCTCATTACCGTGATCTCTGAGGGCACCCGTGACTAAACTTACATCTTGAGTTTGAAACAACATGAAGTCAAGCCCCACAGGAACCGCCCGTGTCGGCCCTGGGCCGGCCTTTTGCAAAGCCGGGGAGCTCTGGCTCTGTGGGTGGGTGGAGACCCTTGTTGTGTCCCACCTGGCTGGTTCTGGGGTGGCATTCCTGTGAGAAGTGGATGGGTGGTGTGCCCTGATGGCTTTCCAGGCCCTGGACTAGTCTCCACTGGTAGCTTGGGGAGACCGCCTGCTTCTCCTTCGGGAGCAGTGACTCCACAGCTCCTAGCTACAATTTGCCTTCCCTGAGGGCAAACCCGAAACGGAGCGCTTTGCCAGGAAGCAACAGCCACCCCGTGACTTCAGTCAGCAGCTGTCTCTGGGGACTGCTGACGCTGGCCCTTTAAGGCCCATGGCTGTCTCCTGGGGAGGGTAGGAGGGGAGGGAGAGGAAGGGAGTCTGCTGCCTGGGAGAGGAAGCAGTTGTGATACCATGACAACCATGCTGAGCACTCCAAAATGGATTTGTTTAATTTGAATGTTAATCTTCAGGAAAACAGAAGGCCAACTTTCTCTGGGCAGCTCAGGGGTCCCTGAAGACTGGTTCCGATGAGCACAGACTGAGCTGGGTGAGTCCAGGACTGGGGGGAGGGGCTCACACCCTCAGAGATGGGGAAACTGAGGTTGCAAAGGAGGAAACAAATCTACCTCACCCAGCTGATGAGCAGCAGCCACAAGAGGCCAGGCAGGGCTGATGAGTCCATTCAGACAAGGAGTCTTTATTGGAGGTGCGGAGGATCAGCCTGCGATACGCGAACACTCAGAGTATCTGCAACCCCAACCGCGTTTCTAGTAAGAACAGCTGCTCTCCTTCCAGCCCTTACCCTGGGCCACGCTATAGTTACAAGCATTTGAGGTGGCCCACCTCCCCATCGTTCACTAAGCCATAACATTTTCATCCAGAGACACAATGTTTAAAGCACTTGACGAGGTCCTCCGTGGAGGCCTCTGGTGGCTTCTCCTCTCTGCCATATCACTGCCCCCACACTCTTCTACTTGGGCCCAGCTCAGGGTCATGAGAGCCACAATTCACACAGAGATGGAGGGGAAATGGGAAAGGGTTATGAAAACAAGGGATCCCCTGGCAGCCTGGCCCCAGGAGCAACAGGGGGTCATGAAAGAGCAGCAGGACTCTTCCATCCTCAGAAAGATCTCCAGAAAGACAAATCCCCCAGAGACTCAGCTGCTTGTGGACTCTGGAAGGTCAGATGGATCATGGCTACGAGCAGAGTCCTGGAGAGATGCTTGTGTTTCATGGACTATGCAAAGGCTCTCATGGGGGGACGCATAGCACACTGTGGGTCATCTTGTGAGGAAGGAGAATCCCAGAGCATTTCACTGTGCTTGTGGGGAACCTGTGCAAAGACCAAGAGGCGGTTGTGAGAACAGAAGAACTCCATGGTTGAACACCAGGAAGGGGCAGGGTCAGAGTTGTACCATTTCACCATACCTATTCAGTCTGTACCAGTGCTGCCCTACGTGGGTAATGCTGCCCCCCACGGGGCAGGGGTGGGGGGCTGGAGAGATTCAAGGTGCTGCCAAAGCAGAGATCTACACTTTATGCCATAACTATAGACCAAAGTCCATAGGTTTTCATTGCCAGCAGGGCACTGAGCAGAATATTTTTTTATTTTTTCATGAAAAAGGAGAGACATAGTGGTTACATGTTGGAATGTTGGACTGCCAGCCTCACGGCCAGCAGTTCAAAACTAACCAGCCACTCCTCAGGCGAAAGATGAAGTTTTCGATTCCCATAAAGTGAACGTCTCAGAAACCCAGAGGGTGTTCTACCCTGTCTTACAGGGTCACTGTGTACCCGGAGAGGGTGGATGGCAGTGATTTTGTTTGTAGGTGTGTGTGTGTGTGTGTGTGTTTAAACTATCTATATGCTTGTCTATATGAAGAGGACGTGGACATTAGGATTAAGGGAAGGCTGACTAACAAATCTGTGAGATACAGATGACACAGCTTTATCTGGTGCCATGAAGCACTTCTGATGAAGACTATAATCAAAGACTATAACCTTCAATAGGAATGACATCCCAGCATAAAGAAAACAAAAAATCCCAGACTGGACCAATAGACAACACTGTGATAAATGGGAAAAATATGGACATTCTCCAGGCGTTCCTCTTTCTTGGATCCCTAATCCATGCTCATGGACGCAGCCATCAAGAGATCACATGACAACTACATTGGGCAAATCTGCCATCCATACCTCTTTTCTTCCTTTCTTTTATTTATTTAATTTCTTGGAGGCTTTTCCAGTTCTTATAACAATCGATACATCAATTGCATCAAGCATATTTGAACATATATGGCCATTATGATTTTCTAAACACTTTCTATTTCAGATCCTGGTATTTGCTCCTCTTTTTTCCTTTCCCTGCTGCTTCCCACCCTCATGACCCCTTGATAAATTATAAATTATTATTTTCATATCTTACACCAACTGTCTCTCTTCACTCATGCACAGACTCAAGATTCCTGGCTTCTGGCATCTGAATGCTCCTGGTGGGAATTATGCATCAATCAATGTGATTGGTTCCCGCTGCCTCCCTTCTTCCCTCACCCACCCCCCACCTTCCTTCTTCCCCCTTGGTACTGCTACTATCATTTCTGACCTGGTACAGATTCTTATCTCTAACAGTGTACATGCCCCAGTCTAGCCAGAAGTGAAAGACAGGACTGGAGTCATGATAGCAGGGGTTGTGGAAGGCTCAAAGAACCAGAGGAATATTGTGTGTTTCATCACTTTAATGTACCCTAATTAACTCATCCCTTCCTGTGAGGGAATATCCTGCTGTCTACAGATGGATCTGCTCTGATCCCCCCTCATTGTCATCAATATGTTTTTTGTTTTGTTTTGGGTCTTCTGGTGCCTGTTACCTGATTCCATGTGTGGGATTGTTGCTTCTCAGATAGATAACTTTAAGACCTCAGACACTATATCTTTTGATAGCTGAGCACCATCAGCTTTCTTCACCACATTTGTTTATGCACTCATTTTGTCCTTAATGATTGTGTTGGGAGGGTGGACATCACAGAATTCTGGGTTATTAAAACAAAGTGTTCATGAATTGAGGGAGGGCTTAAGGAGAGGCCTAAAGTCTATACACTACTTCAATGTACTGATGTATAAATATATGTACATAGGTCAATACCTCTACTTTTTTTATTTTTGTGGCATCACTGCCCTGGTGGGAGTAGGAAGCCCAGTATTGCTCCTGGAGAGCTGCTGCTGAATACCTCTACTTTTATGAATTACTATAGGTACATAGGTGCACACCTATGGCTTAAGTTTTCTAGATCTTTCTTCTGTCTTCCTTTGCCTTCCTCCTGTAGCCAAGACATCTTTCAAGTGTTAAATAGCAAAGACATCCCTTTAAGAACTAAGGTGTACCTGACCCAAGCCTTGGTATTGTCTATCATCTCATATATATATATAAGCTGAACAAAGAATAAGTAAAATAGAAGAAGAATCGATTCATGTGAATTAGTTTGTTGGTGGAGAATAGTGAAAGAATTAACTACCAGAAAAACGAACCAACCCGTCTTAGAGGAAGTGCAACTAAGATGCTCCTTAGAAGAGAGAGGCCGGCGAAGAGGCCCGATGGGTTTACCCTGATGGAACCAGACCTCCGAAGCCAGAAAAGTCACGTAGAGACTCCTGCCAGTGATGACATGCTTGAGAAGCCACAGAGAGGACCCTGCCAGCGCTGAGATGCTTACAACACCACTGGATTCTAAGACTTTCTTATCCACTGGCCTGTGATTATCCGGCATTTGATGTCATTGCATGTGCCTTGTAGATCCGAAGAAGACTTTATAGACTTGTATCAGAGATATAGGTTAATATCAGACTTGTGGGTTTGGACTGGACTGGGTTGGGACACTTTCTCAATGTCCCATTTTTTTTCTTCTATATAGACCTCTCCCTTATATACATATGTGTGATTATGAATTTGTTTCTCTAGTCTACCCTGACTAACACACCTCAGAAGCTGCCTATACCACACTCAAGCTGTTTTATTCTTTCTTCATAACAGGTATGAGGGCCAGCCTGAGTATTTGAGGGAAAGGCAAAGGGATTCTGCCTCTCATTGTAGAACTAGCAATATTTACACACACACACACACACATACACACAGAGAAATGGAACATTTTCTATAGTCACCTTAGAAACACAACTTTCCATAAATAGACAGTCACAGAGCCTAAGACACTGCTTGCTTCAGTCACTAATTACATACACACTTATTAAGCATCTATTTAGCACCAGACTTTAAATTAGGTACTTGAGAGATGGAGGTGATTGCAGTCATCATGGAATTCTCAGGTATGAAGGAAAGCAGGCGAGTAAGGCAGAAATCACAGAAGAGTATGGTAAATGCTTTGCTAGAAGACTTTATGGCAGTTGGCACCTAGACCTGTGCTAAGCCAATGGGAATCTACCTACAGAGAAAGCTTAGTACCCTCAGTCAGGGTGTCATGCCATGGCTTTGTCACCGCTATATCAAACCCGAACAGCTCCACTCTTCCTAAACAGGTTGCAACAGAGCTCCCAGACTAAAACAGACTAGCAAGCAAGGCTTGGCCATCTACTGGAAATTAGCCAGCAAAATCCCTAAGGATCACAGCAGAGTATTGCCTGGTGTAATCTGGAAGATGAGCCCCTAGGTTAGAAAGCACTCAGCATACCTGAACATGGTTGACAAAATGCCCCTTTTTTGAGGTAATCTTGCTAGTTCTACAAATAGGGACAGCATCCCTTTGCCTTCCTCTGGAATTCTCAGGAAGGACCTCACTTCCACTATGACCAAGAGGAGAAAGTGGACTTGCAGCAATGGGCTTGAACACACAGAGATCATGAAGATGCTGCAGGAAGGGCAGCAATACCTTTGGTAGAACACGGGTCGGTCGTGAACCAAAGCTGACTCAATAGCAATGGACAATAACCAAAATGATTGGGAAAGAAAAGGTTCCTTTTCCCACTGGTGAGTAGCGGGACATGGTGTGGAGTTGACCAGTGCCCATCTTGCAGGGCAGAAGATGCCTGAAGAAGGGAGTGCACACAGGTGAGAGGGTAGGTGATGAAAGGCAGCGGTCTGCTACCATCTTTGTATCTTCTGAAGGCAGTGGCTGGAATTCAGGACTTTCTGGGGAGCTGTGCAAGAAGAGTTTCCTTCTTTGCAGAAGGAATTGGGTTGGTCCCTCTCACTTTTCATCAGAAGGAATCCCAGCCAACACTGTTCATGGGGTGCTCACAGTTCAAGGGAAGCAAAAATTTTGGTTCCGCATCAAAGGGAAGAGGACAGATATGTGCACAGCAGAGCATGGAGGGCAAAGGTGGGTTCCTTTTCTTGGAAGCAGGTAAAGGAATTCTGGGACATTCCCTAGAGGAGGTCCTTACCTATATACCGACCCCAGGGTTGGTAACATGACCAGTTGATATGGACCAGTTGAAAGAATGCCAGAGACTTGAGTTGAAATAAAAAGATGCCAGGCAATCCTATTTACAACCTGCCTTCTCCCAGACGTCTTAGATTCAGGGCTCTGGGAGTTGGCTGCCCTGGTGTCTACAACAGCAGAAGCAGAACCTTGTTAGCTCAAGCAGGGTCTTTTAATAGACCTGTAGCGTTTAATGGACCTGCCAGATCTTTGACATTTATTGGATTTTACAAGCTGGTGGATCTGACTCAGAAAGCTGATTAGACATTCCAAATTGATGGCCCCGTTGGGTTGCCATCTATGCACAGGGCCACCATGAGGTGATCTTGGAAGCCAGAAGCAGGCAAGAACAGGCAGCATAAGTCAGGATCATGGGAATGGCCCTCCAGGTAGGAGGTGCTTCACCTTGTAGATTCTGTGATTGCACATTCCTTCTTCCTCACCCCACCATGACAGCTCTGTGCATTACTCTTCTGAAAAATCATTGAGCCCTTCACCCAGAATTTGTAGAAAGTCTTGGTAGTAATCAGTTTTTAATGCTGTTCCCAAGTCAATTCCAACCAACAGTGACCTCAGGACTGCTATAGTAGAACTGTGCATCGTAGGATTTTCAATGACTGACCTGTTTGATCACCAGGTCTTTATCCTTAGGTGGATTCATATCTGTAACCTTTTGGTCAGCAGCCAAGTACATTTAATTGTTTCCCCTCTTATAATATCTCTGCAGAAAAGCCATTTCCTGGGCTGGTGCTCTGTATCAGGCACCAGAGAATGCATAGGTCAGTCAGAGAGGATTAATGTGTCCCTTGCCCTCTGGTAGCTTAGAGTCCTGTGGGGGAGGCTTCAGAGACCTTATACCTTGAGATGGACCTGGCAGGGTGGACCATACAGAAAGGCAGACAGAGTAAGAGCACTATGGTGTTCTCTGGAGGAATAGGGGAGGCTTCCTGTGATGGCTACATTTTATTGGAAAGGTGATGGGAAACTCTCTCTCTGTCTCTCTTCTCAGTTGCATCTTTATTGGAAAGTCTCATCTGCCAATGTAGTGTTTTCCACCAACCCGGGGAGCGGAAACTTTCACAGGATTCACCATCTTATGTTTAGGTGCTGCCTTTGTGGGAGCCTTAGGAGCAACCATTGCTGTCTTTTTAGAAGCTTGTTTTGCTTTTTTTTGCTTCCTTGGCAGCCCTGATAGCCTATTCTCGTCGGGCCTTTCTAACTTCGGGTTTCTGATTCCTCTTGGCCATTATGTCAGCAAGCGATGCACTTGTGATGGCCCTCTGGAATTTGACTGCACGGCGGGTTCTTTTCTTCTGAATTTCTTCTGACTGTCCCTTCTTGTGCTTCCTTCAGTAGAGAAAAGTCCAGTTTATCTGCCGAGAGTTTCTCTTGGAAAGGAATGCCGACTCGCATTTTGCATTCAGAAACTGGAAAACCTTCCCATCGCTCCTGGCGTAGCACCTCCCATGTCCAGGGTAGATCTTGTAGCCGCTGAAACTGCACAGCTCGACCTTCGTGGTGGCGGCAGCAGAGGAGCGGGGAAGAGGGCCTCTCTCTCTTTCTTGCCCTTCCTTTCTTATGTGCTGGGATTCTTTGATCTGCCTCCAGGGGTGGCTTCATTTGGGTTGCTGACCCAGGGAGCTGTCTGCAGCCTGTCACGCTTGCTTCCACCAACAGCTTGGAATCACCTGACTCTCTACACATTCACCTGCAGACC